>JAYMFD010000357.1:0-38565 GCA_035771175.1 Paratinospora sagittata | reverse complement strand
TAATGGAATTGTCCAAAAGAGAGGTTATGACTATGAGGAGCATCGACAATAGAGATCTCTGCCTCCGCCCAATCCTTCAAGACAAACTCGCAACACTGGATTGGTTAAATATAACCAAAGTCGAGGGTCAAGTCTCTTACAACTTGGTGAGATCCTTCTATGAAGCCATGAATTGCGTGGGACTTCACGGAGATGAGATCAGGCCTATTTTGGAGACAACAGTCATGGGAACGAAAATTCCTATCAACATCGAGATTATTGCTCGACTTTTGGAGATTCCGATTGAGGAGAGAATTATTGATCCACATGAACCCCAGACAGTTGCAGAGATCGCAGAATCTAATGAACAATTGTTCAATTCCCTCGCCAAAGAGCCATACACTCAATCAACGTACACCAACCTCCCAAACAATCGTCTTAAACCATCTCTTTCCGGCCTCAGAAAGATTGTATATGGCAACATCTTGCCAGAAAGGGGGACTAGAGGCACTATGTCAAGGGCTCAACTTCTTATGTTATACTGCATAGAGAAAAAAATTACGGTCTCCCTACCTCACATTATTATCCAACAAATGTTGAGGGTGATACAACACCCTTTGAGATAAGAATTCCTCGGCTACGGAGTCTTGATTATGAGGATACTATCCGAGGCAAACGTCGCCACTTTCGATGGAACGTCAAAGCTCATCACTGAACCAGTTACAACATCCTCTATCTTCAAGACATATGGCACAAGTGGAGGGGTAACTGAAGAAGAGGTATTCGGCACGACAATAAGAAATGCCGAAAGAATGAGAGACAAGCATGGGCGTTGCCTTCGCAAATGTCGACGCAAACTGCCCGTTAGAAAAGGCCCAAATAATGATTCAAATCCAAATCCTACATCAGACCCAGCCCCGAATAGTGATCCAACCAATCGACCACTCACTGACGAAGAGTTATATGCCACACTAAATCAACCCACACAAAGTCATGATAGACAAGGTACGTCAGCAAATCCACCAACTTGGAACGTGCCCACTCAAGGCACCACTTTGTACCAAAGACTTCCAACTCCTACGGTACAGTATCAGCCAGTTCCACAAGTTGTTGTGAACCAACCACAACAATATTGGGCGCCACCAAATCTTGGAGGACAAAACATCCTAATAAGCCCATTGTTTCAAACTTTTTCACCACAAACAAATCCAAATATCCAAGGGGTTTCAGTTAGGGGATCCCCGCACAATCAAAACAACTACCTTCCACCTATGAACCAATACTTTCCCCCAATGTCTATGGCCTACCCTTCACCTACGGGACAAACGACCCATCAACCACCAATGGGACAACCGACTAACCTACTTGAACGGTTAGATGAAATGGCATCCACTATTGCTGAACTGAGAGAGAGCCACAATAATATATTAACCCGCTTGCAAAACTCCGACGCAGAGCGTGCAAACTCTCAACCTTCTGTTAGTAGTCGTTCTGTACGTAGCAGTAGATCTCGAAGGAGCGGTAGTAGGCAAGAAAGTCACAATTAATTACTGGCATTGTAAACTTTTCTTTGATATATATGAATGAAGTTGTTTTGTTTAAAGACTATCTTTGGTGGGCCGACTTACAACCATTCTTTCTTTTGTATCACTAACTTTGGAGTGGTATGGGACACAACAAAATTGGAGGATACTAAATAAAATGTGGAAGTAAGAAAACCCATGACCTTGTGTGAAAAGAAACATTTGGAGAAAGTTGTATTACTAATATTATCACTAAGTTTACACGGTATGGGACGAGTAAATTTGGATGATACTATTAGTGAACTTTTATTCAGCCAATGTTTTTAGAGACCGTGTTCATACAACTTAACTTGGTTGACACCCTTATTGTGGTATGGGACACATGAACTTGGATAATAATCGAAAAGACTAAGAGTAAGCGTATGAATACATAAGATTACGATAGAACGTTAGATCAAGACATTTACCGAGGCAATTCTTAGCATTCTTATGACTCGTATGGATTTTTAATGCAATATATATATATGTTCACAAAAACCAGAACCAAATCATTTTAAATACTTGCAAAGTTTTCTACTTATTATATACACATTCTAACCTTGTTTTTACACCATGGCCAAACATACGAGATATATAAGATTCTTTGATTCCTCAACAAAAACCTTACACTATACTTAGAAAATAGGTGATTTTAATATTGCAGTACTCTCGAAATTGTTGCTGAGCATACTATAACATTATACTTGGCTACAGTTTCTTAATTTTGGTTTTATTTTTTCCTTGCCAGTGAGAAAATGCAAACCAGGAAAAGAGGAAGGCCACGTACTGTTCGTCCCACAGTGGAGGCACCTCCTGAGATTCAGGAACCGCCGCCTCAGACAACAGCACAGACCACACCCAACACTGCCACTACATCTGGTCAGGCGATACCACCCCCACCAGCACCCTTTGCCATGCCTTCGAGCATGGAAACCTTCTTCGCCGGGTTTATTAAAGCAATAAAAGTCACTGTTCACACGGCCTTCTTGAGACCGCAACCAGTCAGGTTACCACGGTTTAAGCACCTGTAAAGTTTGGATTAGAAGCTCAAACCGATCAGATTACTAAATACAAGCGGCTACAACCTCTTACTTTCGCGCCACCATTGAGGCTGATGAGGTGCAAAAGTGGCTGGATGAGTCAAAGAAGGCTCTTGATGCAATGGGAGTCGATGAGACTCGCAAAATTCCACTAGCAACCTACTAACTTGTTGGTGCAGCAAACACATGGTGGATCACAGTGAAAGAAGACCCAAGGGTCAACATCGCAGATATGACTTGGCAACAGTTTGAGTCAATGTTTATTGATGAGTGTTTTCCCAGTGCGCTAACAAAGCAGAAGCGCCAGGAATTTGCTAAGTTATATCAGGGCACCATGACCGTCAGAGAATATGCTGGAAAATTTAAAGAATTATCAGCCTACTCTCTCTCCACCATCTCAACGGAGCGAGATAAGACTGAGAAATTTTATAATGGTCTTCGCCATGAAATTCGACACGCCTTATCGATCTTGGATCTCAAGATTTACACGAAGGTTTTTGACAGGGCCATGAGCTTTGAACAGGAGACTATCTTGCAAGAACAGCGAATGAATAAGGGCAAACGGCCTGCAACGTTTTCCTCACAAGGCTTGCAACAGGGCAACAAGAAGAAGCCCTACTACAATCCAAACCCAGCCCTCCAGCCCCGGTTTCGCAGAATGAGGCCACAACACCTGCGGCTGAACCTTCTAACCCTCACCATCAGGGTTTCAAAAATCATGGTCGTGGAGGTCGTTATGGAAGAGGTGGCCATAGAAACGACAATGGCAGAGGTGGTGGTCGACACCACAATCAGCTAGGCCAGCAGAATAATCAGAATGGCCAACAAAACAATCAGCAGTACAGGCCGACTTGTTTCAACTGCGGCCAGAAGGGCCATGTAAGATATGCCTGTCCGCACCTTCAGCAACCTATTCCCGTTGTTCCGCTCCAACAAGCACCACCTGCTACTAATGCCCACCCCCGACAGAACCAGGGTCACCGGAATCAGGGCCGAGCATTTGCCATCGCTCAACATCCCCTACCCGACAATAATGTAGTCGAAGGTACCTTTCCTTTGTTCAATACAATGGTGCATGTTTTATTTGATTCAGGTGCTACGCATTCTTTTATATCGTCGGCATTGGTAAGACATTTAGGCCTGCATCCTGAACCCACAACCATCACACTCCATGTCACATCACCGTTCGGATCTGGTACTGACGTGAATTTGCAGTGTTCTCGATGTGAGCTTCGAATGTCAGAACATATAATATATGCCGATCTTTTTGTGATGGATTTTGAAGACTTCGACATCATCCTTGGCATGGACTGATTAACACCACTGAATGCAAAGATCGAATGTATGAAGAAGCAAGTTCAGTTAACCTTGCCTACAGGAGAGTTGGTCAAGCTTTAGGGAACGAGGCAATGGATACACAACTCAACAGCTGCCCTTCTCAAGGCACAACTTCGAGCTCTATCCCTTGGTAATGAAACCAACTCACCAGCACTATACCCTCTCGAAGTACATGATGTTCCAGTCATATCTGAATTCCCAACAGTTTTTCTTAATGACCTTCCGGGTCTACCTCCAGTTAGGGAATTCCATTTTGAGATCAACCTCATACCTGGGACAGGGCTTATCTCAATTCCACCATACAGAATGTTAAATGTCGAACTGGTCGAATTAGACAAACAACTTAAGGAATTAGAGAGTAATGGCTTCATCCGAAAGAGTTCATCACCCTGGGGCGCTCCAGTTCTGTTTGTTCGCAAAAAGGATGGTTCGTTACGACTTTGCATCGATTATCGCAAGTTGAATAATGTCACCATCAACAACAGATATTCGTTGCCCAGGATCGATGACTTGTTCGACCAACTTAGAGATGCCAAATACTTCTCTAAGATTGATTTACGGTCCGGCTATCACCAACTTCGGATCCAAGAGTCGGACAACACCAAGACGGCGTTCAAAACTCGGTACGGTCATTACGAGTTCTTAGTTATACCATTCGGTCTAACAAAAGCACCTGCTGCATTCATGGATTTGATGAATCGCATATTCAGGTTATACTTAGACCGATTTGTGGTGGTTTTTGTGGACGACATCTTGATATATTCCTCAACCGGGGAAGACCATAAAATACATTTGAAGATAGTCCTCCAGACCTTGAGAAGCCACCAACTGTATGCAAAGTTGAGTAAGTGCGAATTTTGGGCAAAAAGAGTTCAATTCCTCGGCCATGTGGTTTTAGGCAATGACATTGAGATAGATCCTTCTAAGGTTGAAGCAGTTTTAAACTGGAAGCAGCCTACCACTGTTACTCAGATTAGGAGTTTTCTTGGTTTGGCTGGCTATTACAGATGCTTCATCAAGGACTTCTCAAAGATTGTTGAACCTATGACCAAGCTCACTCGAAAAGACGTGCGATTTATCTGGAATCCCGCCTGTGAAGCATCATTTCAGGACTTGAAGAAACGCCTCACGACAGCACCTGTACTTATCACTCCAAGAAATGCAATTGGATTTTCATTATACACCGACGCCTCTCTCCAAGGCTTAGGTGCCGTGCTAATGCAAGAAGGCCAAGTGGTTGCATATGCATCCAGACAACTGAAGATTCATGAGGGTAATTACCCAATGCATGACTTGGAACTTGCAGCTGTCGTATTTGCACTGAAGTTATGGCGTCATTACCTATACGGTGAACGGTTTGAGGTCTTCTCCGATCACAAGAGTCTTAAGTACATATACACTCAGAGAGACCTAAACCTCCGCCAAAGATGATGGTTGGAATTCTTGAAAGATTATGACTTTCAACACCAGTACCATCCCGGAAAGGCTAATGTTATGGCCGATGCCCTGAGTAGAAAATCTTATGTTGCTTGCACTCTTAACTACGAAATGGGGAAGTTGGCTACAGAGTTGGAGAACTTTAACCTACAGCTGAACGTAGAAGGGCCAAGACCACGACTCTCTCAATTATCAGTCAACTCTGAGCTCGTTCGAAAGATTTAGGCCGCTCAAGCCAATGACCCTATGTTAATGGAGAAACGAGACCTTCTACTCAGCGGCCAGGACCTTCCTCATTGGTCGGTCTCTGGAGACGAAACCGTTTTCTATAAAAAAACGTCTCTGCCTACCGAACGATCCTGAGGTTCATAAAGAAGTGCTTACTGAGATGCACTGTTCGAGGTACGCTATGCATCCTGGGGGTGACAAGATGTACAAGGATGTCAGGCGACAATTCTGGTTTTCTGGAATGAAGACGACCGTTACAGATTTCGTCGCTCGATGTCTCATTTGCCAAAAAGTTAAGGCAGAACGAAGACTTACCTCTGGACTTCTCCAGCCGTTACCTATTGGAGAATGGAAATGGGAGAACATCGCAATGGATTTTGTCACGTCCTTGCAACAATAAAGGGCAAGATGTTATATGGGTTATCATTGACAGACTTACAAAGTCTGCACACTTCTTGCCAATAAAGTTCACGGATAATCCCGCCAAACTTGCAGAACTATATGAAAGAGAGATCATACACCTTCATGGCATACCACTCACGATCGTCTCTGATCGAGACCCTCGATTCACATCAAACTTTTGGAAAAGCTTACAGAGTAGAATGGGTTCTAAGATCACTATGAGCACAGCCTTCCACCCTCAGACTGATGGGCAGTCAGAGCGGCTTATCCAAATCTTAGAAGACATGTTACGATGCTGCATTTTGGACTTTAATGACGGATGGGCAAAGTATTTGCATCTAGCTGAGTTTGCATCCATGCCTAAGGTTCATGACGTTTTTCACGTATGTATGCTTCGCAAGTATCGTCCTGATCCTTCGCATATCATCCCTTTAGTCGAGGTTCGGGTTGAGGAAGGAAATAAGTATCAAGAGCTAGCGATACAGATTTTAGATAGAAAAACTCAAGAACTACGGCGACGTAGCATACCACTTGTGAAAGTACTCTAGGATCACCACGGCATAGAGGAAGCAACATGGGAACTAGAAGCAACAATTAAACAGAAATACCCTGAATTGTTTTCTAGTACCAACTGATGATGTGATACATTGTATTATTTTCACTTATCAATCACAAGATGAAACATTGTTTACACCTATCTTGATACATTGTTTCACTTCAATAACTACACAGATGTCTGAAAATAATATCAATGGATATAGTGATGCACACATACAGTGGCCTCCTTAGCAACCTGTGGCTACTTCTCAAGCAGATAACCCTCATCACTACTTGACTTGATTTCGAGGGCGAAATCCCTTTAAGGGGGGTAGAGTGTAATACCCCGTATTTCACAAAAAAAAAAAATTACTATTTGGGCAACGCCAGAACATTCAGGCGTATGCCAGAACGTTCAGGCGCATGACAGAACGTTCAGGCGCATGCCTGAACCTTCAGGCGCATGACAGAACGTTCAGGCGCAATGCATGCCAGAACGTTCAGGTGCAACAGAACGTTCAGGCACAAAAAATCTCTATATAAGGAACCCTCCTCATTTCTCATTCCTCACACCAAATCACCTTCTCTTTTGATTTTCTTCTCCTTTCCATGCATTCTCAGTTTTTAGTTTTGAGACTCTCTGTCTGAGACTCTCGGTGCAGTGCAACAAAGTTCTGTCCGAAGGAAAGCGCCAGATCTGAAAGCTGTGCAACAAAGTTCTGTCCGGAGGAAAACGTCAGATCTGAAAGAAGAAGTTTTTTCTAAAGGTGGGGAACGAAACATAGGTTTGCGTGTTTCATAACTTTTATTAAAGTTTACATTCAATTATTATTATGTCTGCTGTTCATTTACACTGCATTATGTCATATACTAATTATACTGCTGCACTTATGCCTGTATATTTGGAATTCATGTATCACACTATTATAATGCCGGACTTTTGGTCAATCTGACTCAACTAGACTCGATCTTGTCCTTAGTAACTTTAAATAGTGAACAGGAGGCAGCGGGCTGCTCTAGGCGATTGGTATTTAAGCAGACCTTGTGTCTCACCTCTCAACTGGGAACTGATCAAGTTGGTCTTATTGAAAGCTATCAGCTTATACAATAATACTGAATGTCCTAATCTTGCACGTCGTGATACCGACCCTGATAAGGATCACCAGACGTTGCCAAAGTCAGTCTAAATGGCAAGAAAAAGACCAGACCAGTAGACTAAACCAGTTTATACATTGGCATCATACATATCACCACCTAGGGACATATATGGTTTATGACTCATAGAATAGTTAGGAGCATTGCTCGCTATTCATTACATTTCTCTGGAGAGGGACGTACATGGGAGGGACATCAGTACGTGAATCCAGAGCATCGTTCCTGTACGTGAATTCAGGCAATGTACGTTCATCAAACCATTACGAGACGGTGTCATGCATACATACATATTGATTGATTATGATGCTCACATGTGTATTTAAGATATTTGATATTGAAGTATGCTTTATTAATTGTTATACTCATGCACTATTTACCCACTGAGCGCGTTAAGCTCACTCCATTATTATCCAATCTTTCACAGGAAATTAGGGTGGACTGGGTGCAGGTTATGGGGCCAACATTTTGTACCCTTTGTATGATTCATTGGGGATTTTAGGAGTATGTTCCCTTGACCATTTTATGTACAAAAGTATTCTGAATTAAATGAAATCAGATTTGTATTGTACTGTGTACTGTATTTCCACTGCGCACTCTGTTGCTACCATTATCATTGTTCCAAATGCGCGCCCCGTCTGAGAGTGTACTGCCAGTTTAGGCTCGTCTGGACGGGGTGTGACAACGAGTGGGTTTCATCTCTTCACCCACTCGTCTGTGCGACGTTTGTGAAGAAGACACAAAGAAGAGATATTGGGAAGAAACTTTCCATTTCTCAACTTGATAGTTGAAGCGATTGGGAATGGTTGTGGATTCGCTAAGGTATTTTTGATTTGATTGTTTGTGAATTTGTTATTTCTTCCTTGCGCGTGAAATCTAAAATCAATGATTGATTTACGAGAGATTTTGAGGAATTTGTGTTTCTGATGGTTATTTCGTGTTTTTTTTTCCAGATAAGATCAGAGCAGTTTGTTTTGTTGCTCTGTTTTCTCTGCTTTCCCTCTCATTCTCTCTGGTTGAGGCATCGTTAGCGAAGAAGACGAGTAGGTTTCTCTTCTTTCCTTCTCAATATTCTCTCTCGTTGAAGAAGAGTTGGTTTCTAAAGAAAACGAGTGGGTTTCATCTCCTCACCCACTCGTCTGTGCGCAGTTTGTGAAGAAGACGCGAAGAAGAGATATTGGGAAGAAACTTGCCATTCCTCAACTTGATAGTTGAAGCGATTAGGAATGGTTGTCGATTTGCTAAGGTATCTTTGATTTGATTGTTTGTGAATTTGTTATTTCTTCGAAATCTCAAATCAATGATTAATTCACGAGAGATTTTGAGGAATTTGTGTTTCTGATGGTTATTTCATGTTATATTTTTTCAGATAAGATCAGAGCAGTTTGTTTTATTGCTCTGTTTTCTCTTCTTTCTTCTGTGGACTCAAAAGGTATCATCATATTTAGAAGATTTACAGATTATGCAGGAATGAGAGTGTGTGGCACATATGTAATGAATGTTAGACTATATATGCAATTTTTCTGGTGTGCTTTTATTTGTTTCTCATTTTCAGTGTTTGGCTTTAATTCCCATGCTTGACGTTTATGTTTGAGTGTTTTTTCTGATGTTTTCCAAGTGAATCATTTCACTAGAATTAGGAAAAACACATATTTCTAGTGTAATAAGCTTACTTCTGTAAGTTATTTTCTTCTTATTCAATTTGTTTTGGTCTGCATAATTCACTTTCATCACTAATTTATATTTCTACCCGGTTAGACTTTAGAGAGCATTTGGCATCTTTTTTTAACCACTTGAAAATTTTTCTGGTGAAGCTATATTCTGAGCCGATACCCCTAATTGTTTAGTGAATCTGAACATAAGTTCTTTTTTTTGGATTTTTTTTCCTAGTATTTCATTGCCAAATTTCTTGAAAAAGGGAGTTTAATGATTTTGTTCCTGGAACAACTGCGTGTTTTTATTTAAATCAGAACTATTATTTTCTTCCATGTCAATTCGCATCACAAAGGGGACGGGAACAAAGCACTGAGGTTAAATATGTATTGAGTGGGGACTACCTTCAAGTAATAGTTGTTTTAGTTTTTAGTCATTCTTTTAAATTTGCATTTATTATATAGAGGAACAAAATTGAGCAATCAAGGCAGTTTTTCCTTTATTCCTCATATTTGAAAAAACTATGCTTTAGATTAAATTTTGAAAGTTCCTGAATTTCCCAAACAGCTTTGTTGCTACAAACACAGTAATTCCTTTTCTTTTGGGTATGTTGTCTAGATGTGGATCCACAGCCATATGTCAACCAACTGAGCTAAGGGTCTAAGGCCATTGAAATCAGTGTCTTTGGATGTGGCTAGGGGTGGCAATTTGATTGTTCGACCCAGCTGTGGCCACCCAAGCTTAGCATCCTAGTTCAGCATTATGTTATTCTAATTGGTATTTGGCATAGAAATTACCAAATTCTAAAGCAAGACAAGCTATTCCTTTCAAAAGACAAGTTCATGATTCATTTCATTGTCATGTTTCATTTTTTAAAAATGTGTTGTTCTCAAAAAAATAAAATTGCCCGAAAATAAAAAAAATAAAATGTTGTCAAAGAATAGGTTTTTTTTTATTCGGAGATGAATGACTTCTTTGATTTGAAGTTTTTCTCTCCATGAGTTCAAATCATGTGATCCTGTCCCACAAAATTAATGGATGTATATATAAATAAATAATTTTGTAGTTAATTATGTTAAAATTGAGAGTACTGATATATTCTGGTCTTGATCTTATTGGTTGGCTTATCAAAGAGGGAATCTGTTTGCAAATGTTAAAATACTGAACTAGGGGAGGCTCTGATGCATGATGAATTGTCGTGTTAAAATTATACAAGTCTTTGAATTTTTCTTGAAAGCATATTCATAATTATATATCTATATTTAAAAGCCTAGTATCTTGCTTGATCGATCTTGATCACCAACTACATGTCAAATATATCGTGTTATATTTTAATATGCCAATATGACTGAAATTCTTGATCTCTTCATTTGTCAAGTGCTCGCAATATTAATATAATAATACCCAAGTTGGGAATTCTCTTCTTTCCAACCCCAAAATTGCATACTTTTCAATTAGCTAGCAAGCTAGAATTAAGAAGATAATTTATATGTTTGCTTTCATTAATAAATTTTGTTGTGTTTGCTAGTAGTGCTATGGATCGGAGTTGGATACTAGAGCGAAATAGAATTTCAACCAAATATATTGTTGGGGTTAGAAATTTTATACAACTAGCAAAGAGCCACTTGAATGAAAATGACAAGACTCGATGCCCATGTGCAAGTTGTTTAAATTATGTATGGCATAATATTGAGGTTGTCCAATCTCATTTGACCAAAAAGGGGTTCTCTAGAACATACACCAAGTGGATATACCATGGAGATAGTGATGAAGTTGTACCTCCACCAAATGTCATAGAAAATAGTAAGTCATCTAAAGAGGATGTCGAGGTTCGAAGAATTGAAAATGATGATTGCTTACCAATATTAGAAGACATTACTGGAAGAAGCTATGTGGATATTGGAGGACTGGATGACACACTCGAGCAAAATATGGATAATGTAGATCAACTTTGGAATAAACTGATTTCCGAAGTAGATAATGAGTTGTATTCGGGTTGCTCAAAATATTCTGCATTGACATTTATAGTAAAGTTGCTACACATAAAGGTGTTGAATCGATGGAGTGACAAATCATTTGACATGTTGTTAACATTATTGAATGATGCATTTCCGGATGGTGTTAGATTTCCAAAGTCATTTTCTAAAGCGAAGCAAACGATACATGATTTAGGGATGGGTTATGAATCTATAGATGTATGCAAGTATGATTGTGCTTTATTTTGGAAAGAAAATTCTGAACTCACTGCTTGTCCTGTGTGTCACGAATCGAGATATAAAGATGACAAGTGTGGCAAAAAGAATAAAGTTGCTCATAAAAAGTTACGTTACTTCCCAATAGCTCCTCGTTTGAAAAGGTTATACAGCTCTCGTCATAGTGTAAAGGATATGAGACGGCATAAAGAGAAAAGACTAGAAACTAACGGTGTTTTACGACACCCTGCAGATGGACTAGCATGGAAACACTTTGATGAAATATATCCTGAATTTTCAAGTGATTGTCGAAATGTTAGGTTGGGGCTTGCTTCAGATGGTTTTAATCCATTTGGACATATGCCAAATGCTTATAGTATGTGGCCAGTAATATGTGTTCCATACAACTTGCCTCCATGGAAGTGTATGAAGGAGACAAATTTCATGATGACCTTATTGGTCCCTGGTCCAAAGGCTCCTGGAAAGGATTTTTGACGTGTTTATGAGACCTTTGATAGATGAACTGAAGGAATTGTGGCAAAGTGGGGTTAATGCATATGATGCGCATACATCTTCGAATTTTACTCTTCGATCAATTATTTTATGGACAATCAGTGATTTTCCAGCTTACTCATATTTGTCTGGCTGGAGCACCAAAGGGTACATGGCTTGTCCCGTGTGTCTTGATGATACAAAAGCAACTCGATTGAAAAACAAAATTGGGTACATGGGTCATAGGAGATACTTGCCTAAAGAACATAAATGGAGACGTAGCAAAGAATTTGATGGGTTTCCTGAATTGGATGTCCCTCCAAAGCAACTATCTGGTGAAGAAATATTGCAAAAATTGCGTGATCTACCTCAAATAATGTCTGGAAAGGCTCCTTGCAATGAAGACAAGAAACGAAAATGTACAAAATTAGAGTGTAATTGGTCGAAGAAAAGCATAATGTTCGAGTTAGAGTATTGGTCAAAATTAAAGTTGCGGCACAATTTGGATGTTATGCATATTGAAAAAAATGTTTGTGATAATGTTCTTGAAACTCTTCTAAATATAGAGGGTAAAACAAAAGACAATGAAAAAGCTCGAAAAGATTTAGAAGACATGGGTATTCGTAAGGAGTTATGGTGTCAAGAGTCAGGGGATAGAATAATGAAGCCACATGCATGATATACTTTGTCGAAAGATGAGAAAATGAAGTTCCTTGAGTTTATTAAGGGAATCAAAATTCCATATGGGTATGCTGCAAACATTGCAAGATGTGTTACGGATGATGGGAGAATACTTGGCATGAAGTCTCATGATTGTCATATTCTATTACAACGACTATTACCGGTTGGTATACTTCCATACTTGAATAATAATATTCGATCAACTTTGATTGATTTGTCAAGTTTCTTTCAAAAAATATGCTCAAGGACATTATATGTCAAAGACTTAGAGGAGTTAAAAAAGGGAATAGTGCTTGTGCAATGCAAGTTAGAGCAAATATTTCCCCCAGCCTTCTTCTCAATAATGGTGCATCTGTGTGTGCATTTAGTTGATGAAGCTCTTTTAGCAGGCCCAGTTCAAACTAGGTGGATGTACCCATTTGAGAGGCGTCTAAGTACCTATAAACAATATGTAAGAAACAAAGCTCGCCCCGAAAGATCAATTGCTGAGGCATATGTTGCAAATGAAGCATTAACATTTTGCTCAATGTACCTTAAACAAATTGAGACAAAGTATAATAGGCCAGATAGAAATTATAATGTTGAGACATCTTCTAAAGAGTATGAGATCGATGCATTTAATATGGCATGTCGATCTTTAAGGGGAAGCAAAGTCAAGGTACTCACAGATGAGATTCGAAGTCGTGCTCATTGGTATATAATCAACAATTCGCCTGAGATTCAACCATATCTTGAGTAAGAGATTTTATATAACTAAAAAGTTATGTATTTTTTTTGAAAATCTATTTGTTACATCACAAATTGAAATATATTCCTAATATGTAGTGAACACATGACCATCTTGAAGAAAGAGCATTCTCATGACTTAGACAAGCTCCAAGAAGCTACCTTTCCTTATTGGTTCAAATCACAAGTAAGTCAAGCTTAAATTTGATTTATTGGTTTATATATATAATTAACATTTGTTTCATTTTAGATGCAAAAATCACGATATGAGGGATCTTCGGAGGCAACAGATGATTTGTTCTCACTAGTTTGAAGGGTTGTGTTGTGAATGGAGTGCGCTTTCGTTGAAAGAATCGAGATGAGAAGTTAACAACTCAAAATAGTGGTGTGTCAGTTCCTAGTAGCCATCTAGGCGAAGCAGTTGATTTTTTTGGTGTGTTGGAAGAGGTGCTGGAGTTAAAATATTTACTTAAACGAAGAGTTGTTTTGTTTAAATGTTGTTGGTATAATACAAGTAAACAACATAAAAAAATTGTTAGTAGTCAGTCGTACACAGATGATCCATTCATATTTGCAACACAAGCTCAACAAGTATTTTACATTGCTGACTATAAACGTGGTCCAAATTGGAGAGTTGTCCAGAAAGTTACTCATCGACATTTGTGGGATGTTGCCGAGATTGATGAAGTTGAGGATATTATATATCAAGAGGAAGACTCTTCTTCTATGGTGTTTGCTCCTGAGGAAGTAGATTTAGAAACACAACAATTGGTTCGAATGGATGTTCAACCAACAAATGTAGATGATCTTGAAAGAATTGAATTAGAAGATTCTGAGTTTGTGTGTGATGATTTTGATGAAGATGCAATCGAAGGAAGCGATGAAGAACCATTCCTTGGAGATGAGAGTTATACATGCGATAGTGATATTGACAAATAATAAATATGGCAAGATTTCATTTATTATTTTAATAGTTGTTATATGGATACAATTAGATATTAATATTTTATTTTTTTCACTTCATGTATGATCTTTTTGGTGTATTCGTGAGAAGAAAACATGTCTTCATTCTCCACCCCACATCAGCGGCATGATGATTCATCCACTACACGATTTATCTCCCCACCATCCACAGGTACGCGTGTGTGGTATGTTTGCATTGTGGTTATTAGAATTTTTTTCATTCCTTATAATCTTTATTATTGATAAGTGAATGGTTGTTTATGAATGCATGCTTAAGCTTAAGCTTTTTATTTTATATATCGTTATTATTATACTAGGGTTCTTAATCAAAATTTTATTTTTCTACATAGGGAATACTACTAGCAAAAAGAGAGGAAGGGGAGTCACTCGTAATTTGGCATTAGATAAAGAGGTTAATGAGAATGGAACACTAGTAGTGGACATTGACCCTTCTATGAATCAAGCTTTGGGAAAATATGCGTCATGGTTCAACAATCTTTGTGGTTCCATCGCACGACAATTTGCTCCAGTCAGAGTGAAAGAGTGGAAAGAGATACCTCCTTCTGAGAAGGAGCCCATGTATTATAGAGTCTTGGTAGGGTAATAATTTATTTCTATTAGGTTTATATTGATTAGTTCACATAATTAACACTTACAATTGTTAATGTGTTGTAGGAAAAATTCCAACTTGATTTGCAATTAAAATATGTTCGAGATACGATTGATTTACAAATGAATACTTCTTATCGAACATGGAGAAGCCAACTTCATCGTCACTTTAAGTCTGTAGGAGGGATAGCTAATATAGAGGTTGGGAAAGGAAAAAGGTCAACTTCAATTGATTCAGCAGATGATGGGAAATGGCTTTGTGATTATTTTGCATCTGAATCATTTCAGGTATATTGGATATCTATTATTTTAAACCCTTAATCATATATGTATCTTATGAGAATGGTTAAGATTCATATATTCTTTGACTTTTATAGTTGTGATTGAATGGTTGATCCTATGGTTCTGAATTTGTAAGTTCAATTTTACATTGTGATTGAATGATTGATCTTTTCCTTCCGTTATTGGTTATAATAGTTTCTAGCTTAATAATTAATTTTGGGCCAAATTAGGTTAACATGTTATTTAGAGGGGCTTATTCCAACGTACCCTTGATTACTTCAAAAATTATTAGAGGACTAGCATGGTGCACCTTAGCTGTAACAGAAAAAAGAAAAAAGAAAAAAAAAGGTTAAAGGTATAGTTGTAGTTATATTTTCATATTCAATTCTAATTGAGGTTTGTTTTGATTTAATACCATAGTTCAATAGTTGGCCAACTGCCCATAATATTTTGACTTTTGCATCCAAAAGTAGACCAAAAAGAACCAATTTTTGTTTATATTTGTTAATTACTTGTCAAGAAGGCGTCTCAATAATGTCAAATGTGCACAAGCAGAAGGCTTAATTTATGGTCTCAAAACTAAGGGATTTTGAAGCTAATTTACCATGGCATACCAAAGATAAAAAGAAGAAGCCCGGACCTTGAACTGTACAATTGAGAGTGTTAAACATTAAAACTTAAGAAAAGACTTCACAACAAGAAAGAGCATCAATTCAGAGGATGAAATATCCTTTTTTTTATAAGACTCTTGATTCTTCATTAAAGGACAAAAGATGCATTAATTGTTCCAAATGTATAATAGAAATTCAGTAATAACAAGTGGTACTCCAGAAAGAAACATTGAAAGATATAATATCATTACATAACTTTCTAAATATTACAAAGTAAAACACCATGGGAAAGTATGGTAAATACAAGTACATAAACAAGTGATATAAATGAAGTGCATTTAACATGATACTAGCTAACAGATCATCCTGTTCCAGATCTTCCTGCACATTATAATAAAAGAATTGATGTAAAAGAACTGCTTGCACTAGAGTTTAATTGGAAAAATAAAAGCAGTAAGTATAATTTCTGCAGGAAATAGCAATAAAGAACGGCATACAATATCATGTCCAAACGAAATTTATGACATAAAAGTATAAAACGAACTAGATCAGACTCATGGATCAGGGATATAGATTAGTACTAACACTTTAAAGAAGAGCAGGACATCCATATACTGACATTTCACGTTCCAATACTGCTTCTGAGATGCTGACATTTTTTTCAAAGTATCATGAGGTATGTACAATGTCCTTTTGTCATAAAGAGCATCACCTGTCCTATTTGTCACACCCCGCCCGGACGCGCCTAAACCGGCGGTACACTCGCGGACGGGGCGCGCATTTGGAACAATAACAGTGGTAACAACAGAGTGCGCAACGGAAATATATGTCACACAGTACAAATCTGATTTTATTTAATTCAAAATACTTTTGTACATAAAATAGTCAATGGAACATACTCCCCAAAATCCCCAATGAATCATATAAAAGGTACAAAATGTGGGCCCCATAACCTACACCCAGTCCACCCTAATTTCCTGTGAAAGATTGGATAATAATGGAGTGAGTTTAACGCGCTCAGTGGGTAAATAGTTCGTGAGTATAACAATTAATAAAGCATACTTCAATATCAAATATCTTAAATACACATTTGAGCATCATAATCAATCAATATTTATGTATTCATGACACCGTCTCGTAATGGTTTGATGAACGTACATTGCCTGAGTTCACGTATAGGTGTCCTTCCCCAAGCGTAGTCAGGTTCTCACTATACGTCCCTCCTCAGCAACGATGCTCTGGATTCATGTACTGATGTCCCTCCCCGGGTGTAGCTGGGTTCTCATGTACGTCCCTCTCCAGAGAAATGTAATGAATAGCGAGCAATGCTCCTAACTATTCTATGAGTCATGAACCATATACGTCCCTAGGTGGTGATATGTATGATGCCAACGCATGAACTGGTCTAGTCTACTGGTCTGGTCTTTTCTTGACA
Organism: Paratinospora sagittata; assembly: GCA_035771175.1. Lineage (NCBI taxonomy): Eukaryota > Viridiplantae > Streptophyta > Magnoliopsida > Ranunculales > Menispermaceae > Paratinospora > Paratinospora sagittata. The sequence goes on along the minus strand of JAYMFD010000357.1, from coordinate 21,246 downwards.
TTTAGACTGACTTTGGCAACGTCTAGTGACCCTTATCAGAGTCAGTATCATGACGTGCATGGTTAGGACATTCAATATTACATGTATACGCTGATAGCTTTCAATAAGACCAACTAGATCAGTCCCCAGTTGAGAGGTGAGACACTAGGTCTGCTTAAATAACCAATCGCCTAGAGCAGCCCACTGCCTCCCATTCACTATTTAAAGTTACTGAGGACAAGACCGAGTCTAGTTGAGTCAGATTGACCACAAATCTGGCATTATAATAGTATAATACGTGAATTCCAAGTGTATAGGCATAAGTGCGGCAGTATAAACATTATATGACATAATGCAGTGTAAATGAACAGTAGACATAATAATAATTGGATGTAAACTTTAACAAAAGTTATAAAACACGCAAACCTATGTTTCGTTCCCCACCTTCAGATAAAAACTTTCTTTCAAATCTGGCGCTTTCCTCCGGACAGAATTTTGTCGCACCGCACAGAGAGTCTCAAAAACTAAAAACTTAGAATGAGTGGAAAGAGAAGGAAAATCACAAGGAGAGTGATTTTGGTGTGAGAAATGAGAATGAGGAGGGTTCCTTATATAGAGATTTTTTGGGCCTAGTAGTCCAGGCGGGCTACCTGGACTTTCGGGCATGTGCCTGGACTTCCAGGCATGTGCCATGTGCCATGTGCCATGTGCCTTGTGCCATGTGCCTGGACTTCCCGGTATGTGCCATGTACCATGTGCCTAGACTTCCAGGCATGTGCCATGTGCCATGTGCCTGGACTTCTAGGCATGTGCCATGTGCCATGTGCCATGTGCTTTATCCTAAAAAAATCATCATCATTATTATTATTATTATTATTATTATTATTATTATTATTATTATTATTATTATTATTATTATTATTATTTTGTGAAATACAGGGTATTACACTCTACCCCCCTTAAAGAGATTTCGCCCTCGAAATCAATTCAAGTAGTTATGATGGTTATGTGCTTGAGATCCACTGCCAGCGTCATCTCGTGCGAGTTCAGGATAGTGCTAGTATGGTCTCTGAATTGCACTGTGGCCAGTGGAATCCTCATCATCATAAAGCCATGGAGAGCAAATGGAATCGGACTCATCCTCTGAAGATTCCTACATTTGCATAACAGATGGTGGTGGAGGGCGATGGTTACATCGTTTGAGGGGAGGTAGGTTGAGCGGTGGAATACTTTTTCGTGCTATTGCTTGAATTCGACCCCTTGGCAATTGTGGTAGAAGGTCCTGCCAAGATGAGGGCACGAGATTGTTGCGAAAAAGTCATGCACGTTCTGGCGATAATGATCGCTGTGCGGTGATGGAGTTGGTGATGCAAAGTAGTTGTGACTTGACTCGGCTTCTTGAGAAGTAGTTACAAGTTGCCAAGGAGGCTACTGCATGTGTGCATCATGATATCCATGGATGTTAGTTTCAGACATCGGTGTAGTTATTCAAGTGAAACAATGTATTAAGATAAGTGTAACAATGTTTCATCGGTTTATTGATAAGTGAAAATAGGACAATGTATCACATCATCAGTTGGTACTAGAAAACAATTCAGGATATTTCTGTTTAATAGTTGCTTCTAGTTCCCATGTTGCTTCCTCTACGCCGTGGTGATCCCAGAGCATTTTCACAAATGGTATGCTACGTCGTCGTAGTTCTTGAGTTTTTTTTATCTAAAATCTGTATCGCTTTCTCCTGATACGTATTTCCTTCCGCAACCCGAACCTCGACTAAAGGGATGATATGTGAAGGATCAAGACGATACTTGCGAAGCATAGATACATGAGAAACGTCATGAACCTTAGGCATGGACGATGGAAGGGATAGACGATAAGCAAGTTTGCCAATACGTTCAGTGATCTGAAATGGACCGATATACCGCGGGGAGAGCTTGCCTTTGATCCCAAAGCGTTTGACACCTCTTGTGGGCTGGACTTTCAGAAAAACAAAGTCCCCCTTATCAAATTCTAGAGGTTGTCTCTGCTTGTCAGCATAGCTCTTCTGTCGACTTTGTGCAACACGAAGTCGTTCCTTTACTAGTGTGATCTTCTCAGAAGTCTCTTGAACTAGTTCAAGGCCTAACTGCGATCGATCTGGCATATCTAACCAGCATATCGGAGATCTGCAAGGCCGACCATAGAGAGCCTCGTATGGTGCCATGCCGATACTAGTTTGGTAGTTGTTGTTGTATGCAAACTCATCTAGATGCAAATATTTTGCCCACCCGTCATTAAAGTCCAAAATGCTGCATCGTAACATGTCTTCTAAGATTTGGATAAGCTACTCTGACTGCCCATCAGTCTGAGGGTGGAAGGTTGTGCTCATAGTGATCTTAGAACTCATTCTATTCTGGAAGCTTTTCCAAAAGTTTGATGTGAATCGAGGGTCTCGATCAGAGACGTTCGTGAGTGGAATGCCATGAAGGCGTACGATCTCTCTTTCATATAGTTCTGCAAGTTTGGCAGGATTATCCGTGAACTTTATTGGCAAGAAGTGTGCAGATTTTGTAAGTCTGTCAATGATAACCCAGATAGCATCTTGCCATTTATTATTTCGAGGCAAGGCCGTAACAAAATCCATTGCGATGTTCTCCCACTTCCATTCTCCAATAGGTAACGGTTGGAGAAGTCCTGAGGGAAGTCTTCGTTCTGCCTTAACTTTCTGGCAAACGAGACATCGAGCAACGAAATCTACAATTGTCGTCTTCATTCCAGAAAACCAGAATTCTCATTTGACATCCTTATACATCTTGTCACCCCCAGGATGCATAGCGTACCTCGAACAGTGCATCTCAGGAAGCACGTCTTTCCGAACCTCAGGATCGTTCAGTAGACAGAGATGTTTTTTATAATAAACGGCTCCGTCTTTAGAGACTGGCCAATGAGGAAGATCTTGTCCGCTGAGTAGAAGTTCTCGTTTCTCCATTAACATAGGGTCATTGGCTTGAGTATCTGAAATCTTTCGAACGAGCTTAGAGGTGGCTGATAATTGAGAGAGTCGTGGTCGTGGTCCCTCTACGTTCAGCTGTAGATTAAAGTTATCCATCTTTGTAGCCCACTTCCCCATTTCATAGTTAAGAGTGTAAGCAACATAAGATTTTCTACTCAGGGCATCGGCCACAACATTGGCCTTTCCGGGATGGTACTGGAGTTGAAAGTCATAATCTTTCAAGAATTCCAACCATCGTCTCTGGCGGAGGTTTAGGTATCTCTGAGTGTATATGTACTTAAGACTTTTGTGATCCGAGAAGACCTCAAACCGTTCACCGTATAGGTAACGACGCCATAGCTTCAGTACAAACACAACAGCTGCAAGTTCCAAGTCATGTGTTGGGTAATTACCCTCGTGAATCTTTAGTTGCCTCGAGGCATATGCAACAACTTGGCCTTCTTGCATTAGTACGACACCTAAGCCTTTGAGAGAGGCGTCGGTGTATAATGAAAATCCAATTGCATTTCTTGGAGTGATAAGTACAGGTGCCGTCGTGAGGCATTTCTTTAATTCCTGAAATGATGCTTCACAGGCGGGATTCCAGATGAATCGCACGTCTTTTCGAGTGAGCTTGGTCATAGGTTCAGCAATCTTTGAGAAGTCCTTAACCAAGCGTCTGTAATAGCCAGCCAACCCAAGAAAACTCCTAATTTGAGTAACAGTGGTAGGCTGCTTCTAGTTTAAAATGGCTTCAACCTTAGAAGGATCTACCTCAATGCCATTGCCTGAAACCACATGGCCTAGGAATTGAACTCTTTTTGCCCAAAATTCGCACTTACGCAACTTTGCATATAGTTGGTGGCTTCTCAAGGTCTGGAGGACTATTTTCAAATGTATTTTATGGTCTTCCTCGGTTGAGGAATATATCAAGATGTCATCCACAAAAACCACCACAAATCGGTCTAAGTATAACCTGAATATGCGATTCATCAAATCCATGAATGCAGCAGGTGCATTTGTTAGACCGAACGGCATAACTAAGAACTCGTAATGACTGTACCGAGTTCTGAACGTCGTCTTGGTGATGTCCGACTCTCGGATCCGGAGTTGGTGATAACCGGACCATAAATCAATCGTAGAGAAGTATTTGGCTTCTCTAAGTTAGTCGAACAAGTCATCGATCCTGGGCAATGGATATCTATTCTTGATGGTGACGTTATTCAACTTGCGATAATCAATGCAAAGTCGTAACGAACCATCCTTTTAGCGAACAAACAGAACTGGAGCGCCCCAGGGTGATGAACTCTTTCGGATGAAGCCATTACTCTCTAATTCCTTTAGTTGTTTGTCTAATTCGACTAGCTCGACATTAGACATTCTGTGTGGTGGAATTGAGATAGGCCCTGTCCCCGGTATGAGGTTGATCTCAAAATCGAATTCCCTAACTGGAGGTAGACCAGGAAGGTCATTTAGAAAAATTGTTGGGAATTCAGATATGACTGGAACATCGTGTACTTCGAGAGGGTATAGTGCTGGTGATTCATTTTCGTCACCAAGGGATAGCGCTCGAAGTTGAGATTTGAGAAGTGCAACTGTTGATTTGTGTATCCATTTCCTTGTTCCGTGAATCTTGACAAACTCTCCTGTAGGCAAGGTTAACTGAACTTGCTTCTTCAGACAGTCGATCTTTGCATTCAGTGGTGCGAGCCAATCCATGCCGAGGATGATGTCGAAGTCTTCAATATCCATCACAAAATGATCTGCATATATTATCTGTTCTGACATTCGAAGTTCACATCGAGAACACTGCAAATTCACGTCAGTACCAGATCCAAACGGTGATGTGACATGGAGTGTGATGTTTATGGGTTCAGGATACAGGCCTAAATGTCTTACCAATGCTGATGATATAAAAGAATGCGTAGCACCTGAATCAAACAAAACATGCACCATTGTATTGAACAAAGGAAAGGTACCTTCGACTACATTGTTGTCTGGGAGGGGTTGTTGAGCGATGGCATATGCTCTGCCCTGATTCTGTTGACCCTGGTTCTGCCTGGGTTGGGCATTAGCAGCAGGTGGTGCTTGTTGGACCGGAATAGTAGGAACAGGTTGCTGAAGGTGCAGACAGGCATTTCTTACGTGGCCCTGCTGGCCGCAGTTGAAACAAGTAGGCCTGTATTGCTGATTGTGTTGCTGGTCATGCTAATTGTTCTGCTGGGCTTGCTGATTGTGGTGTCGACCACCACCTCTGCCATTGCCGTTTCGACGGCCACCCCTTCCATGACGACCTCCGCGGCCATGATTACGAAAACCCTGATGGTTAGGGTTAGAAGGTTCAGCCGCAGGTGTTGTGGCCTCATTCTTCGAAATAGGGGCTGGGAGGGCTGGGTTTTGGTTGTAGTAGGGCTTCTTCTTGTTGCCCTGCTGCGAGCCTTGTTGGGAAAATGTGGCAGGCCGTTTACCCTTATTCATTCTTTGTTCCTGTAAGATCTTTTCTTGTTCAAAGCTCATGGCCTTGTCAACAACCTTCTTGTAAATCTTGAGATCCAAGATTGACAAGGCTTGTCGAATGTCATGGCGAAGGCCATTATAAAATTTCTCAGTCTTATCTCGCTCCGTTGAGATGGTGGAGAGAGAGTAGACTGATAATTCTTTGAATTTTCCAGCATATTCTCTGACAGTCATGGCACCCTGGTATAACTTAGCGAATTCTTGGCGCTTCTGCTTCGTCACCGCGCTGGGAAAACACTCATCAATAAACATTGACTCAAACTGTTGCCAAGTCATATCTGCTATGTTGACCCTTGGGTCTTCTTTCACTGTCATCCACCATGTGTTTGTCCCACCACCAAGTTGGTAGGTCGCTAGTGGAATTTTTCGAGTCTCATCGACTCCCATTGCATCAAGAGCCTTCTTTGACTCATCCAGCCACTTTTGCACCTCATCAGCATCAATGGTACCATCGAAAGTAAGAGGTTGTAGCCACTTGTATTTAGTAATCTGATCGGTTTGAGCTTCCGACCTAAATTTTACAGGTGCTTGAACCGTGGCAACCTGACTGGTCGCGGTCTCACGAATGGCCGTTTGAACAGTGGCTTTGATTGCTTCCATAAATCCGGCGAAAAAGGTTTTCATGCTCGAAGGCATAGTAAAGGGTGCGGGTGGGGGTGGTATTACCTGCCCAGATGGAGTTGTAGTGTCGGGTGTGGCCTGTGCTGTTGTCGGAGGCGGCGGTTCCTGAATCTCAGGAGGTGCCTCAACTGCTGGACGAACAGTACGTGGCCTTCCTCTCTTCCTTGTTTGCATTTTCTCACTGGCAAAGAGAAAATAAAACCAAGATTTAGGAACTGTAGCCAAGTATAATGTTATAGTATGCTCAACAACAATTTCGAGAGTACTGTAATGTTAAAATCACTTATTTTTTCTAAGTATAGTGTAAGGTTTTTTGTTGAGGAATCACATAATCTTATATATCTCGTATGTTTGGCCATGGTGTAAAAACAAACAAGGTTAGAATGTTTATATAATAAGTACAAAACTTTGCAAGTATTTCAAATGATTTGGTTATGGTCCTTGTGAACATACATATATATTTCATTGAAAATCCATACGAGTCATAAGAATTCTAAGATTTGGCTCGGTAAATATCCTAATCTAACGTTCTATCGCAATCTTATGTATTCAAACTCTTACTCTTAGTCTTTTCGATTATTAGCCAAGTTCATGCGTCCCATACCACATGACTTTGGTAATAAGGGTCTTAACCAAGTTAAGTTGTATGAACACAGTCTCTAAAAAACATTGGCTGAATAGAAGTTCACTAATCGTATCGTCCAAATTTAGTCGTCGCATACCGTGTAAACTTAGTGATAATATTAGTAATGCAACTGTCTCCAAATGTTTCTTTTCACACAAGGTCATGGGTTTTCTTACTTCCACATTTTATTTAGTATCCTCCAATTTTGTTATGTCCCATACCATTCCAAAGTTAGTGATACAAAAGAAAGAATGGTTGTAAGTCGGCCCACCAAAGATAGTCTTTAAACAAAACATTTCATTCATGTATATAAAAGAAAAGTTTACAATGTCAGTAATCAATTTTGATTTCCCTGCCTACTTCCGCTCCTTCTAGATCTCCTACTAGGTACATAACCACTACTAACAGAAAGTTGAGAGTTTGCTCGCTCTGCTTCAGAGTTTTGCATATGTGTTAATATATAATTTTGAGTCGCTCTCATTTCCGCCATATTGGATTCCATTTTATTTAACCTTTCAAAAAGGTTAGTCAATTGGTCCATTGGTGGTTGATGGCTCGATTGTCGCATTGGTGGAGGGTAGGCCATAGGCATTGGGGGAAAGTATTGGTTGTACGTGTGATTCATAGGTGAAAGGTAATTGTTTTGATTATACGGGAATCCCCCAACTGGAACCCCTTGTATATCTAGATCTGTATGAGGTGGAAAATTTTGAAGTAGTGGGCTCATTGGGATGTTCTGCCCTCCAAAATTTGGTGCTTCTCCGACGGGAATCTTGCGTCGACTTTTTCGAAGGCAACGTCCATGCTTGTCCCTAATTCTCTCGGCATTTCCTAATGTTGTGCCGAATACTTCCTCGTCAGTTACTCCTCCCCTTGGAACATATATCTTGAAGATAGAAGATGTTGTAACTGGCTCAACGATTTGTGTCGAAGTCCCATCTAAAGTGTCGATGTTTACTTCGCGTAGCATCCTCATGATCAAGACTCCGTAACCGAGGAATTCCTTTCTCAAAGATTTTTGAATAACCCTCAACATTTGTTGGATGATGATGTGAGGTAGGGAGACCTTTATTCCCTTCTCTATTCAATATAGCACAAGGAGTTGGGCCCTTGACATAGTGCCATTAGGCCTCCTTTCTGGCAAGATGTTGTCGAACACGATCTTTCCAAGGCCGGCAAGAGATGGTTTAAGATAATTGTTTGTGAGGTTGGTAAACGTTGATTGAGTGTATGGCTCTTTGGTGAGTGAATTGAATAATTGTACATTAGACTCCGCAATCTCTGTAATTGTCTGCGGTTCATGTGGATCAATAATTCTTTCCTCAATCGAAATCTTCATAAGTCGAGCGATGATTTCGACGTTGATAGGAATTTTTATACCCATAACTGTTGTCTCCAATACAGGGTTGATTCCTTCTTCTGGAAGTCCCACGTAATTCATGGCTTCGTAGAAGGATCTTACCAAGTTGTAAGAGACTTGGCCCTCAACTTTTGTTATGTTCAACCAACTCACAGTTGCGAGTTTGTTGTGAAGGATTGGGTGGAGGCGGAGATCTCTATTGTCGATGCTCCTCATGGTTATAACCTCCCTTTTGGACAATTTCTTGAGTCTAGTGGGAATTGGTTCCCTGCTAGTGGAAGTTACTCCTTCACTTGAGGCCATTATTTGCTGAAAGGAAAATAAATTTGTAAAAGACACAAAATATATTCCTAACATTTTTAAGATTTATGCCTTGTCAGTTGGATAAGATTGTATATTTTTCTCTTGATGTTTATGCCATCATTTAATCAAAATTCTTCATTAGCAACATATATATATCGTATACGTATATAAATGTATAGATATATAAATTTAATCATAACTGTATATATAGTTTTCATAAATCAACTATATATATATTTGAAATTTCAACTATATAAAAATCATATATAGTTTTCTTAGATATATATTTAATACAAATCTTAACTATATATAATTCATATATATATATAGTTCTAAAGACATATATATCTATTAACATTTTTCATTTTTTCATTAATAATATGATATATCTATATATATATATATATATATATATATATCTCATATATACTAAGGTATATAGATATATATATTCTATCATGATTATACATATAGTTTTTAATAAATTTTGACTATATGTATTTTAAATCTAACTATAAAAAATCATATAGTTTTTCTAGATATATAAATCTCAACTATATATAATTGACATATATATATAGTTCTAGAGATATATATATATCTAATAAAAATTTTCATCCAAATATTTTTTTTTTTTAACAATATATATAGTTTTCATAAATCATAACTATATATATATTTAAATCAAACTATATAAAAATCATATAGTTTTCTAGATATATATTTAATACAAATCTCACTATATATAATTGTCATATATATATATAGTTCTGGAGATATATATATCTAATAAAAATATTTCATTCAAATTTTTTTTTTTTATGATATATATATATATCTCATATACACTAAGGTATATAACTATACATATAGTTTTTGAATAAATCATGACTATATGTATATTTAAATCAAACTATATAAAAATCATATAGCTTTCTAGATATATATTTAATATAAATCTCAACTATATATAACTGACATATATATATATAGTTCTAGAGATATATATATCTAATAAAATTTTTCATTCAAATTTTTCATCAATAATAACAAGGTATATATATATCTCCTATATGCATAGATATATAGATATATATTTAATCATTAATATATATAGTTTTCATAAATCACAACTATATATATATTCAAATCAAACTATATAGAAATCATATAGTTTTCTAGATATATATTTAATATAAATCTCAACTATATACAAATCATATATATATAGTTCTAGAGATATATATATCTAGTGAAATTTTTCTTCTCCTAATTTGGTGGACTTGGGCGGGCCGTGGACCGTACGCTCTGATACCATTAAATGTCACACCCCGCCCGGATGCGCCTAAACCGGCGGTACACTCGCGGACGGGGCGCGCATTTGGAACAATAACAATGGTAACAAAAGAGTGCGCAGCGGAAATATATGTCACACAGTACAAATCTGATTTTATTTAATTCAGAATACTTTTGTACATAAAATAGTCAAGGGAACATACTCCCCTAAATCCCCAATGAATCATATAAAGGGTACAAAATGTGGGCCCCATAACCTGCACCCAGTCCACCCTAATTTCCTGTGAAAGATTGGATAATAATGGAGTGAGCTTAACGCGCTCAGTGGGTAAATAGTTCGTGAGTATAACAATTAATAAAGCATACTTCAATATCAAATATCTTAAATACACATGTGAGCATCATAATCAATCAATATTTATGTATTCATGACACCGTCTCGTAATGGTTTGATGAACGTACATCGCCTGAGTTCACGTATAGGTGTCCTTCCCCGGGCGTAACCAGGTTCTCACTATACGTCCCTCCTCAGGAACGATGCTCTGGATTCACGTACTGATGTCCCTCCCAGGGTGTAGCCGGGTTCTCGTGTACGTCCCTCTCCAGAGAAATGTAATGATTAGCGAGCAATTCTCCTAACTATTCTATGAGTCATGAACCATATACGTCCCTAGGTGGTGATATATATGATGCCAATGCATGAACTGGTCTAGTCTACTAGTCTGGTCTTTTCTTGACATTTAGACTGACTTTGGCAACGTCTAGTGACCCTTATCAGAGTCGGTATCACGACGTGCATGGTTAGGACATTCAGTATTACATATATACGCTAATAGCTTTCAATAAGACCAACTAGATCAGTCCCCAGTTGAGAGGTGAGACACTAGGTCTGCTTAAATAACCAATCGCCTAGAGCAGCCCGCTGCCTCCCGTTCACTATTTAAAGTTACTGAGGACAAGACCGAGTTTAGTTGAGTCAGATTGACCACAAATCTGGCATTATAACAGTATAATACGTGAATTCCAAGTGTACAAGAATAAGTGCGGCAGTATAAACATTATATGACATAATGCAGTGTAAATGAACAGTAGACATAATAATAATTGAATGTAAACTTTAATAAAAGTTATAAAACACGCAAACCTATGTTTCGTTCCCCACCTTCAGATAAAAACTTTCTTTCAAATCTGGCGCTTTCCTCCTGACAGAATTTTGTCGCACCGCACAGAGAGTTTCGGACAGAGAGTCTCAAGAACTAAAAACTTAGAATGAGTGGAAAGAGAAGGAAAATCACAAAGAGAGTGATTTTGGTGTGAGAAATGAGAATGAGAAGGGTTCCTTATATAGAGATTTTTTGCGCCTGGAAGTCCAGGCGGGCTACCTGGACTTCCGGGCATGTGCCTGGACTTCCTGGCATGTGCCATGTGTCATGTGCCATGTGCCATGTGCCATGTGCCATGTGCCATGTGCCATGTGCCATATGCTTTATCCTAAAAAATCATTATTATTATTATTATTATTATTATTTTTTGTGAAATACATGGTATTATACTATTCCTATTGGCGTCCCTTATTGAGGAAGGACTCAGCCATTCAAATTTGCTACAAGGTTTTTCAGATATTTCCATGTCCTTATTTTCAAATTTTGGGTCTTGAAGCAACTTCATTCTTTTTCTAGAATTCAATAACATAGAAACATTCTTTTTATCATTGATAATAGAATTGTCAAGAAGGCTTGATTTGGATATGAGGATATATCTTATAGGTTGGATGTTCATTAGGCATATATTTTACAGGTTTTCAAAATCCTTTTTGCTGAAAATACAAAGGAGACTCTATTATTTATTTTTTTGTTGAAAGCCTAGAGATTACATGAAACTGCTCCATTTATTGGAAGAAAGAAAGTGATTGTTCTTCTCTTCCTTATATAATGAATCATTGAACTTACTTATGATTAAAATTAAATCACTTTTACATCAAGAATGTAATGGTTATGGTGTTGAAACTTGGGGCAGATTTTTGCCCAGTTGCCAATCAAAGGTATGACTTTTCTATGATTATATTAATTTTATGCTTGAATTAGTAAAAACAATTGATTGATTTGTTTTTGTATTTTATGTTTTGGCATGATAAAATAAATCAATGGAATTGATTTGGATATGAGGATATATCTTATAGGTTGGATGTTCATTAGGCATATATTTTACAGGTTTTCAAAATCCTTTTTGCGGAAAATACAAAGGAGACTCTATCATTTTTTTTTTGTTGAAAGCCTAGAGATTAATTCATGGATAAAAATATTTATTTCTCTTATTATTTGTGTTATTGATTAATTTGGTGTGATTTGTACTAAGAAATTGTGCATTTTGTAGAAAAAAATCAGCGACTAATTCAAGAAATCGATAAAAGAGGGAATGGATGCAAACTAATGGGCCAGTCTCTATGCCCAACCACCATTTGCGCCAACACGATAATATCTTCTCGTCGGTAGGAGGAATTGAACTGTTTAAGAGGATGCATTGCGATTCAAACCAACATTGGCTAAATACAATACAGAGGTCGAAAGTGCTTATGTAAGTCTTTAAATGAATTTTTAGATTGATTAATTTTATTTTTTAAGTTTGTACCTTATATTTATTTATTTATTTGCAGTTACAAATGGTTGATATAAGATTTGAAAATCAATGGCCTCCAACTGACGATAAAGTGAACATGCCATATATCACAGACTTTCAGATTATGGAACATGTTCTTAGTTATCACTCTGGTTATCAAAAGGGATGGGCTAAGAAGGCAAAAGGCTTATCAAAAGAGATGTCACGAGCTTCCTCAAGAACACATGGATCTTCATATGGTGGTCAGAACAACACAGAAATGGAGAGTTTAGTGGCAAAACTAATAGATAGGGTCACAAATATTGAGGATGGCGTTCGTCAGATCAAAGAGAATATCTTGCCACCATCATCATCTACTTCTACAGAGACCACATCTTAGTTATCTTTCGCTTGCATGATAGTCATGTTTCTATATTTTGTTACTTTTGTAAATTTTGCCTTGTGCAAATTTTAATTTTTGTATACATACTACTTCAGAACTTTGTGGTTGTAGAAATTATAGATTTGATAAATGAAAATCTTCATTCCTTCTAGTGTTAAATTATATTATTTGTCAAAGATAAAATTCTAAAAATATTACAGAAAAATGTTTTTATTAGCTATTTTTTTATTTTATAGCTTTGTATAACATTTAGTAACGAATTAATTACATTTACTTACGAATTTCATTGTAAGTAAAAGGTTAGATTTGTTGCAAATTTTGTCAACCTTTAGTCGCGAAAGAAACGTTTTACTTACGAAAATGGAGCCGTAAGTAAAAATGATACCTTTACTCACGAAACTATGTCGTGACTAAAACCTTTACTTACGGTGTTTTCCTCACGAAATTGCATTTGTAAGAATAAGCCTAAACATCGTAAGTAATACTTTTACTTATGAATTCTGAACTTTTACTTACGAAAAAATTTCGCTACTAAAAGTCTTTTTCCTTGTAGTGTCAATTTCTATGCCACGGACTATAGATTCCCATTACACAAATTGAATATTGAGCCATGAGGGTACTTGCCCTTGTCCATCCATTATGGACATAATATTTTAAATATATTCATCAAGTAGAATTAACAAGTTCAAGTCTAAGGCATAAACATATAAAATAACCCATAAAATCTTCAACGACCACTATAATGTTTCAAAAGCATTGATTTCTAATACAACCCATTTAATTGATATAATTAATTATTAAATAATTACTCAGTCCTACTACCATAACGCTACTCAAGCCACTAACCCACCCCTACTACTGTGAGACACGTCACGAACTTGCGACTCTATTCTTTCATGTACCTGCATGTGAAAAATAGGATGAGCTTGAAAGTCCAATGGGTCATCTAAACCATTCACAATATTTTATTATGATACATACACAAGAACATTACAAACAAGTTTCACACATTAATCGTTGAAACATTTGATTGTTTGAGTTGAGAATTTCATCACGTTCCAAATCACGTACCTTTATGAAATCAAACCCCGGGTGGCACTACCCAAAATTAAAAATTAGTTGGCGATATTCATAATGAATAACTGCCCCATAATAATCATTGGCGATATTCATCAGAATAACTGCCCCAAAACAGTCATTGGCGATATTCCTTAGAATAACTGATCCTTATGTGTTATTCTTATCTTAATCGTGTTCTTTACTGATGTCACAGTATCACACATACAACATAAATATGATATATAACTTCTATTCACATGATATGTTCAAACTCTACAACACATGGTATCATATCACAATGTCAAATAACAATAACATTCACGCATCAACTTTATTATAACAATTATGCTAATACTCTCGTCATATATCTCATCATCAAACTTTAAAAAGTACACATGAATTACGCGCATCCAACATCAACTTGGGACAACAAATCATACACATACACATATCATCATGGCCAACAATCATAATATGTACAATCATGTAAGACAAGCATGCATGAACAATCTAATAATACTATAAATCTAATTAATTTAATATTCCTATCTACATATTGAAATAAAATATTGTAAAGGCATAGAATCTTCCCCACCTATTACACACGCAGTTTGTCGTTGTCCGAATTCCTTGGTGTGTAACGTACGTCCTTAACCTATACATACATATTACCTCTATGTTAGCATAAATATTCATAAAAATAATTACGAGTATATACGTAAATAAGACAACGGTAATTATGTAGCATAAAATTAACCCATTACCTTACATACAACATTAAAGTAATATTATAGCATAAGATTGTAATATGTTATAATATAATATTATATACATCTATATGGGTGTATTTATGTGGGTACAATGTAATATTATACAACAAAATAGCGCAATGTAATATAATTATAATTTAATATAACTAATATACGATCTGATTTGCATTAGATGACGTAGTATTGCGTATATAATATGTAATGTAGAATAGTGTGATGTGTTATAATTTCACATGATTTAACTCATTCTTTTCTAATATCTAACACAGCATTGGCTTAATATCAAAGTAGCACGTGGGGGCATTTTCTCCTCATGAAACGGTGGTAGCAACAACGTCATTCTGCTATTACTGCAGCTACTCTTTCCGGCATCTAGAATACAAAGAAAATGAGAAAGGAGTAGACGGTGAAGAAGAAGGAAAGGAAATAGAAGGGAAGGGAAGAAAGAGGCATTATGGTGATAGCAACAGTGCCATTGCTACTGCTGTAAGATCCAAAACAAGGCATTGATTTGATGAGCAAGAAGAAGAAAAGAGGAGAAAGCAAAGAAGATGAACATTACCTCGAGGTGGTTTCGGCGGAGGCGATCCTATATAGCGTCACTTGTGCCCTAGTTCTCTAGGTTGAGAATAAGATGGAGAGTGTGGGAGGCCGCTGTAGAGAATTAGACATTATATAAGATAAGGGTTTCATTCATGGCTGCCATTTCCAACGCCAAAACAGAGTAATCAATTGTAAACAAACTTATTGTGACAGGAGGAGTTCACCGTGGGTGGTGTTTCGACGATGTATTGACAGACGTCACTCTGTGTGCTCACGCTCTAGGGTTGAGAGTAGAATGAAGAAGATGGCGTTGAGTGTGACGGCTGGGAAAAGTTCCTCCTATTAATGTAATAGGATTAGAGTTTTTGGTAGTGATTTGGTTTCCAATATTCATCTTGCATGAAGGGAAATTTAGAGTAGATTAAGGAGTAATTTTTGGTTATTTCCAATAAAAGATATTAGAGTTTTGGGTAGTGATTTGGTTTCCAATATACATCTTGCCTGAAGGGAAATTTAGAGTAGATTAAGGAGTAATTTTTGGTTATTTCCAATAAAAGATATTAGTGTTTTGGGTAGTGATTTGGTTTCCAATATTCATGTTGCATGAAGGGAAATTTAGAGAAGATTAAGGAGTAATTTTTGGTTATTTCCAATAAAAGATATTAGAGAATATTGTTGGAAAGGAAAGGAGAGAAAAATATAAATTTTCACACATGAGACAAATCATTGGCCATTAATAGATCGTTTTGGGTATTACAATAATACCCATACAAGTGAGTAATACCCCACACAAGTGAATAGTATCCATACACGTGAATAGTACCCATGCACCAGTGAATAGTGCCAAGTAATTTCCAATACCCCTATCAGTATCATAAGTATGGCATAGGCTAAATCCATATCATATATAATGAAAAGTGCATGATAACTTTATGAAAACACATAATACACGCAAACCTATACCTTCATTCCCACCTGATTCGCCAAATTCCAAAGTTGATTGGGACTCTTGAATTGTCTTGTTCTCAACCTTAGATATTTCAAGCTTTTGACCTTCACCTAGTTGCTTGTGTGTTAGGAGTAAGAAGAGAATGGGTGTAGATAAATGCTGAAAGAAAGTGGAAATCGACACTGAAGGGGAGAGCACTCTAGAAAAATCTTTTCTGATGGAGAAGATCAGTAAAAACCACAACCACAAAGCATACTAGAATTTTCAAGAGAGAAATTGCTACTTTGATGCCTAAAACCTCACATTTGAGGGGGTATTTATACTAGAATTCATCCAATCCATACAACACAATTAAAAATTCATCAAAAAATCAAGACCTTACACTTGTAATCCACTTTCCCACCAATAATTTACACAGTATTGGACTTGGACTTTGGACCTTAGAATCTTTTATCTTTTAGGCTTGGACTTGGGCTTGATCTTGAGATTGGTTTTGAATTGTTGTTGGGTTTGGCTGTGCACTTGATCATGGACATGGGCTCAAAATAAGTTTATATTATACTAATCTTCTCATCTTGTGACATATATATCATATTGTTAGCAGGTCCCTTTTTAATTTTGCTATCCTCCTTAGGTGAAGTATTCTCTCTTTCCCTAAGTTTTATTTCATGCACCATCAAGGATCCACACAGTTCATCAAATGTATACTCTCCTAATTTTTCTCTTCTTTTATGGTTGTTACATTCGGATCCCATTCCTTTGGTAGCCCTTTAAAGAACTTTCCTACTATTTTGGCTTGAGGGTAGCTTTTGCCAAGATTTGTTATCTCATTGATAAGCTTGGTAATTCTATTGATGGCTTCAGCTATTTCTTCACCCTCTTTCACTTTAAAGGTCTCATATGCTTCCTCAAGCATGCGTAATGTTGTCTTTTTCACTTGCTTGGTACCTTCATGGGTAACCTCCAACTTATCCCATATCTCTTTGGCTGTGGTACTCACACTCACTCGGTTAATCTCGTTTACCGATAAATTACAAAAGAGTATGTTTATGGCATGGTAATTCAATTGCTCTATTTTTTTCTCATAAGGTAGTCATTCTTGTCTAGCCTTAGCAACTGTTTCACTATCTTCAGCTGTAGTAGGAGGTTGGTAACCGTTTACCACAATCTCCCACATTTCCACGTCTTGCACTCTTAGATAGATACAAATACTTGTTTTCCAGTTGAGATAGTTGTTTCCCTCAAATAGAGATGGTCGATGGGTGGACTGCCCTTCATTGAAGGTGATTCTAGCAACGCCATTTCCTACCACAATCTCAAAAGAGTTATTAGAAACTTTTGAATGAAAAACCCTCTCTGATACCACTTGATAGAAACCTAAGAGGAGGGTGAATTGGGTGTTGGCAGATTTTTTAGGATCTTTCACAAGCATAAACTAACGAAGATATAAAACGTTGCAGGAAAATAAACAATGCAGTAAAAATACAATGCACAAGCAATTTAGAGTGGTTCGGCTTCTCAAACAAGCCTACCTCCACTATTTGATCACCCTGATCAAGATTTTCCAAATCCAATATTTTAATTCTACTTCACGGGTGAGGATTCAACCGTATTATAAATACCGACTTCCTAGTTAGGAAATCTTCCCGGCTAGCTGACAAGCTAACTTCAAACTACAAAGTTCAGTCAAGAGAAGTTGTTCCTTACAGAACAAACTTCAAATATACTTAAAGAGAAAAATGATTTCTTGCAAGATGTTCATCCACAAATATGAAAGTAATGCACAACTGAAAATAGTACGAAAGAAAATCACCTCAATTCGATCAAAACGAGAGTGTGTAGTTTAGAACGTGATTGTGATAGACTTTAACAAAGGATGAACATCCAAAAGCTTAATCGAAATCGATGCTTAGCACAAGTTCTCCAAAGTATGATGGCTATTCTTTTCTTACACAGTTGTTGTAGCTTTTTTGGAGAATAATTAATGTACAAGTTATCAAAGTAGGGTTTATAATTAAGTATTATATACTAATCACACTTAAAAACCTTAAACTTAATATGGACGGCCAAGATTAGATGTATTAAACATGTCTTAAACGAAATCAATGGCCTTAGCCAAATGCTCACATTTTCAACTCGAAAAATTGCAAAATTGGAAACTACCCAGGTGGAGTGCGTTCTTCCCAAGGAGTGTGTTCCACGAGGGAATTAAAAAAATTCTTCACTTTGAGGAACGCGTTCCTCAAGACCCGAGAAAAAATTATTGTTCATCCAACCCTGCTAGAACATGTTCCTCATTGTTGGATCGGGTTCCTCAACACCCGAGGGTTCTGGACATTTTTTCCCTTGCATGGAACGTGTTCTTCACTGCTGGAGTGCGTTCCTTCATGCCTTAGACAAAAATACAGAATTTTCTGCTGCGGGAATGAATTCCTTTAGGAAAGAGTGCATTCCTCGGATACTTTAGAAACATATGTTGATGTAACTACTCTCACCCAGTTTTGTTTTGATGAATACAAACAAAATACTTGTGATTACTAATCTTTTTGACGTAGTTGTTTCAGTGCTAACTAGCTATATCATATGGATTCAACTATATTGTCAAAGCATGTGAATGGAACAGTTTGCACGAAGATTCAAGAGCTTCATGTTTGTAATTCTTATTTAGAATCTTAGTGTTGTAGAGTAACCATTACATGTTCCAACCACAATATGTTCGGCATCTTTTTTAAAATCATGCATATAGTTTATCATACTCATGCATATATACGATTATATTATTGATCATGCATGCATACACATTACCATGATTATTATGCAATCATATAGTTAAAGTTGTTTATCATGCATATATTTATCACTGATTATCATGCATTTGTTTTACTAACTTTGCATGCTTTTATCGGTTTACGTGTATCATATTGAATGTTTTGATCATTTGTTTTAATTGATTGATTTACACATGTTTACCTTTGTCAATTGTGTTTCAATCATGTCAAAAATATTTTCAAAGTTGATTTATGTATTTGACAAAGTCTTAAACTCATTTTGATAAAAAAAAAATCGGGTTTCTATCACTTCAAAGTGAAGGAACACGCTCCCGTGCATTTTCCCAAAACTCAAATTTTTTTACTAGAATTTAAGGAACGCGCTCCTGTGGTTTTTCCCGAGAGTCAGATTTTTCTGATCAGGAAAAAAGAAACGCGCTCCTTCTAATAGAAACGAGCTCCTATAGAAAAGGGCAAAATAGAAAATTTTATAGAGTCAGTAGTTCTTGATGAAGAACCTCGCTCCTATGCCCAACGGACATATTAAGGAACATGTTCCTCTTATAAGGAACGCACTCCTTGATTGGAGGGAAATCTAAAATTTTTTAGATTTAAAAATAGAAGTGTGCTCCTTCCTTGAGGAACGCGTCCTTGTGCCTCAGTCTGGTATTTTTCTATAAATACCACACTTGCTCATTTGAAGAGCAAGTTTTGCAAAATACATGAACTTGTGTCGTTTTTCATCTTAGCTTTTCTACAAGTCCAAAACAAGTTCTTAAGTGTTTTTAAATTTTTTTCAAAGCAAAAGTTCACCTATCTTCATTTGATTCATACTTCTGTATAGTTCTCCAACTCTTTCAAATTCTTTGAGAAACTTGTGTGTTTTTCTTGAGCGCTTGATCAAGATTTTTTTGAGTGATTCATTCACATATTGTTAATTCTTGATCATCATTGACGAAGATATCTCTCAACCAACATCACACTTGAAGAATCTCTGAGCTTCATCCTTACCTAAGCGGGGTAAAATTTCTCTATCTAGATTCTTATGATTTTGTTTGAGTAAATCGATTTTTGTGCTTGAGTTAATATCTTGAAAACCAATTTCATTTTCAATATATTTTGTGAAACCCTATTTGATTCTCATATCATTTTATCTTGTTTAGTGGTTTCATAAATTTCATGTGGTATCAATTCATGTGTTAAACTTATACTATATTGAATCGATTTCATAGATCATCACTTGAGTAGTTTGATTCTTGATCTTAATCTTTTATACATTTAGAATCATCAAGTCTTGACAATCATTGCATATTGATTCTTGTGCTTTAAACATATCCTTGTTAGAATCAATATTTGGATACATGTGCATATTCAATTCTTAATTTCATATCATTTATATTTGAATCGATTGCATGTATTTAAGAAAAACTATTTCAACACATCGCATCATTTAAATCATTGTGGTTGTAATAGTAGTGTTTACTCATTCAAGATTGTACGCTTAATATTGTTGAGAGTGTTTTAGAATACGTCTCTCTATCATTTGTAATCTTGATGTATTGTTGACCTGTGTGTCAACCAGGAACATACCATATCTTGTACGGCTCGTAACCACGCCCGTAAGTTGGTTACAGTGCGGCTTTCTAGCCAAGCCCTTGTGTAGGCTAGAATGTGGCTTTCTAACCAAGTCCTTGTGTTGGTTAGTATGTGGTTTTTTAACCAAGCCCTTGTGTTGGTTAGTCTGTGGCTTTCTAACATAAACCAAGCCCTTGTGTAGGTTAGTGAGTGTGGCTTTCTAGCCAAGCCTTTGTGTTGGTTAGTATAAATGACTTCAAGTCACGCCCGTAAGTTGACTAGCTAATAGTGTATTAAAAAATCTTGATCGTGTGTGCGATTAGGTAGTGGACGTAGGCTCAAGGGAAGCCGAACCACTATAAATCATTATGTCCATTTATTATTTCTGCACTTGATTATTTTGCTTGTTACCTACTATGCATTTATTCTGTTTGTATTAATTAACCGAAAGGTAACGCGAAACTCCGCCAAGTCTAATTCCCCCCCCCCTTCTTGGACTATAATACTGGCCCAACAACATATACACATCAAGAATACAATTCTTGATCATGTATGAGTTCCCCATATTATATTACGTTATAAATTATCAAGGAGCAAGATTTGAATCGAAAAACTGATTTTTCACAAAAAGATGTCAAGGAGTGAGTTCCTCCGGAAGGAGTGCATTCCTAAAATTGAACATGTATGTTAAAACTCATGTCAAAACCATGCAATGTGATCATTTTGAAACATTTATCATGAGAAAACATTATTGATCATGATCGAAAGAATAATGAACCGAAAAATCATTAGATCAATAAATCAAAAAATCAAATATGTAAAGTTTCGAGAAAAATCGATCAAAAGTCAAGTAGATGAAACCTACAGCCTAAGAGAGTCTAAAGCATTTACAACATAAAAATTCATTACAAT
>JAYMFD010003236.1:0-115180 GCA_035771175.1 Paratinospora sagittata | reverse complement strand
ACAACCCACACGGTTTTTGCAAGTTAGATTGAGCTTTCCAGAGAATTTTTCAAGAGAAAAAAGTAATGATTCTTGATTTGCCAAAAAAAGCTTCGAATTGAATCAAAATTGCAATCTGTCTTAATGATAACGTCATTGTTCAGCAAGTTTTTCATTTTATCCCTTTTGTGCTTAGATTTGCAGAGGCTATCAATTGTTTTAAACTGTAAGTAGATGAGGTGGTCTAGGTAAGAAAACACATAAAAAAAAAAACACATCACCTGTATTGCATCAAGAACACATCAAACAATAGCTTTCGAAGTCTATAAAGATCAAGCTCGAACAACGAAGACATATTTCATGTCTAATGCATTAGTTTGATCTTTGGTGTGTAGGTTACTTTCGATCAATCTCAGCACTAAAACTCTGAAAATTTCAAAGTCTTCAAAATCACTTCGACATAGTAATTCATTTTGAAAAAATGTTTTCGAACGGTTTTAATCATAATTTCAATGAGTTTTGAATTAATGAAAAGTTTTTAATCTTATACCAAAATGTTTTGAGTCAATGGAATGGTTCTTGAGTGTCAAAATATTTATTATTCAAAAATAAGGTTATCCAACAATTTGCCAAAATTTTCCAGAAGGCACGAGCGCACTATTAGTGTTGATAGCACTATTATTTGTTTTTCTGGAAAATTGTCTATAGTGCGCTATCCCCTTTGATAACTCGCTATAAATCTGTTGCCGTGATCTTTCCATTTTAAGTAAAATGGGCATTAGCGCGCTTTAGGCCTTGATAACACGCTATCGAGAAGTTTGGAAAACTTGAGCTCTCATGTTTGTGTATATCGACCTGCTATAACCTGCTATCTGTCAATAGAGAACATGATACACAACCCAACAGAACGCTATCCACGTCTGAGACAAAAATCTAATATTTCTAACGAGAAAAATGTGGGTACTTCTGCTTGCTCGATTTTTCTATTCCTTACACAGTTTTTCCAGCTTATCTTAATTGAAATATTTTCCACTAACAGCTAGAAGATTCCCATTGTCTCGCACGCCCAAAAACACTTTAGATTAAACAATGTTTTGAATTCAAATCATTTTGTACTCTCTTGCTCTTTAACCCGCAACTTTTAATTTTATAAAACACTCATCCTCTGATTTTCAAAATACAACCCACACGATTTTTGCAAGTTAGATTGAGCTTTCCAAAGAGTTTTTCAAGAGAAAAAAGTAATGATTCTTGCATTTGCCAAAACAAGCTTCGAATTGAATCAAAATTGCAACCTGTCTTGATGATAACGTCATTGTTCAGCAAGTTTTTCATTTTATCCCTTTTGTGCTTAGATATGCAGAGGCTATCAATTGTTTTAAACTGTAAGTAGATGAAGTGGTCTCGGTAAGATAACACATCACCTGCATTGCATCAAGAACACATCGAACAATAGCTTTCGAAGTCTACAAAGATCAAGCTCGAAGAACGAAGACATATCTCATGTCTAATGCATTAGTTTGATCATTGGTGTGTAGTACCGGTAACGTCTCGATCAATCTCAGCACTAAAACTCTGAAAATTGCAAAGTCTTCAAAATCACTTCGATATAGTATTTCATTTTTAAAAAATGTTTTCCGAAAGGTTTTAATCATAATTTCAAAGAGTTTTGAATTATTGAAAAGTTTTTAATCTTATACCAAAATGTTTTGAGTCAATGGAATGGTTCTTAAGTGTCAAAATATTTATTATTCAAAAATTAGGTTATCCAACAATTTGCCAAAATTTTCCAGAAGGCACGAGCGCACTATTAGTGTTGATAGCACGTTGATAGGGTTCTATAATAAAATATTTGTTTTTCTGGAAAATTGTCTATAGTGCGCTATCCCCTTTGATAACTCGCTATAAATCTGTTGCCGTGATCTTTCCATTTTAAGTAAAATGGGCATTAGCGCGCTTTAGGCCTTGATAACACGCTATCGAAAAGTTTGGAAAACTTGAGCTCTCATGTTTGTGTATATCGACCTGCTATAACCTGCTATCTGTCAATAGAGAACATGATACACAACCCAACAGAACGCTATCCACGTCTGAGACAAAAATCTAATATTTCTAACGAGAAAAATGTGGGTACTTCTGCTTGCTTGATTTTTCTATTCCTTACACAGTTTTTCCAGCTTATCTTAATTGAAATATTTTCCACTAACAGCTAGAAGATTCCCATTGTCTCGCACGCCCAAAAACACTTTAGATTAAACAATGTTTTGAATTCAAATCATTTTGTACTCTCTTGCTCTTTAACCCGCAACTTTTAATTTTATAAAACACTCATCCTCTGATTTTCAAAATACAACCCACACGATTTTTGCAAGTTAGATTGAGCTTTCGAAAGAGTTTTTCAAGAGAAAAAAGTAATGATTCTTGCATTTGCCAAAACAAGCTTCGAATTGAATCAAAATTGCAACCTGTCTTGATGATAACGTCATTGTTCAGCAAGTTTTTCATTTTATCCCTTTTGTGCTTAGATATGCAGAGGCTATCAATTGTTTTAAACTGTAAGTAGATGAAGTGGTCTCGGTAAGATAACACATCAAAACAGAACACATCACCTGTATTGCATCAAGAACACATCGAACAATAGCTTTCGAAGTCTACAAAGATCAAGCTCGAAGAACGAAGACATATCTCATGTCTAATGCATTAGTTTGATCATTGGTGTGTAGTACCAGTAACGTCTCGATCAATCTCAGCACTAAAACTCTGAAAATTGCAAAGTCTTCAAAATCACTTCGATATAGTATTTCATTTTGAAAAAATGTTTTCCGAAAGGTTTTAATCATCATTTCAAAGAGTATTGAATTATTTAAAAGTTTTTAATCTAATCAATATGTTTTGAGTCAATGGAATTGTTCTTGAGTGTCAAAATATTAATTTTTCAAAAATAAGGCTATCCAACAATTGGCCAAAATTTTCCAGAAGGCACGAGTGCACTATCAGTGTTGATAGCACCTTGATAGGGTTCTATAATAAAACATTTGTTTTTCTGGAAAATTATCTATAGCGCGCTATCCCCTTTGAAAACTCGCTATAAATCTGTTGCCGTGATCTTTCCATTTTTAGTAAAATGGGCATTAGCGCGCTTTAGGCCTTGATAACACGCTATCGAAAAGTTTGGAAAACTCGAGCTCTAGGGTTTGTGTATATCGACCTGCTATAGCCTGCTATCTGTCAATAGAGAACATGATACACAACCCAACAGAACGCTATCCACGTCTGAGACAAAAATCTAATATTTCTAACGAAAAAAATGTGGGTACTTCTGCTTGCTCGATTTTTCTATTCCTTACATAGTTTTTCCAGCTTATCTTAATTGAAATATTTTCTACTAACACCTAGATGATTCCCATTGTCTCGGACGCCCAAAACAACTTTAGATTAAACAATGTTTTGAATTCAAATCATTTTCTACCTTCTTGCTCTATAACCCGCAACTTTTAATTTTATAAAACACTCATCCTCTGATTTTCAAAAATACAACCCACACGGTTTTTGCAAGTTAGATTGAGCTTTCCAAAGAATTTTTCAAGAGAAAAAAGTAGTGATTCTTGGATTTGCCAAAACAAGCTTCGAATTGAATCAAAATTGCAATCTGTCTTAATGATAACGTCATTGTTCAGCAAGTTTTTCATTTTATCCCTTTTGTGCTTAGATTTGCAGAGGCTATCAATTGTTTTAAACTGTAAGTAGATGAAGTGGTCTCGGTAAGAAAACACATCAAAAAAGAACACATCACCTGTATTGCATCAAGAACACATCAAACAATAGCTTTCGAAGTCTATAAAGATCGAGCTCGAAGAACGAAGACATATTTCATGTCTAATGCATAAGTTTGATCTTTGGAGTGTAGGTTACTCTCGATCAATCTCAGCACTAAAACTCTGAAAATTGCAAAGTCTTCAAAATCACTTCGATATAGTATTTCATTTTGAAAAAATGTTTTCCGAAAGGTTTTAATCATCATTTCAAAGAGTATTGAATTATTTAAAAGTTTTTAATCTAATCAATATGTTTTGAGTCAATGGAATTGTTCTTGAGTGTCAAAATATTAATTTTTCAAAAATAAGGCTATCCAACAATTGGCCAAAATTTTCCAGAAGGCACGAGTGCACTATCAGTGTTGATAGCACGTTGATAGGGTTCTATAATAAAACATTTGTTTTTCTGGAAAATTATCTATAGCGCGCTATCCCCTTTGAAAACTCGCTATAAATCTGTTGCCGTGATCTTTCCATTTTTAGTAAAATGGGCATTAGCGCGCTTTAGGCCTTGATAACACGCTATCGAAAAGTTTGGAAAACTCGAGCTCTAGGGTTTGTGTATATCGACCTGCTATAGCCTGCTATCTGTCAATAGAAAACATGATACACAACCCGACAGAACGCTATCCACGTCTGAGACAAAAATCTAATATTTCTAACGAAAAAAATGTGGGTACTTCTGCTTGCTCGATTTTTCTATTCCTTACATAGTTTTTCCAGCTTATCTTAATTGAAATATTTTCTACTAACACCTAGATGATTCCCATTGTCTCGGACGCCCAAAACAACTTTAGATTAAACAATGTTTTGAATTCAAATCATTTTCTACCTTCTTGCTCTATAACCCGCAACTTTTAATTTTATAAAACACTCATCCTCTGATTTTCAAAAATACAACCCACACGGTTTTTGCAAGTTAGATTGAGCTTTCCAAAGAATTTTTCAAGAGAAAAAAGTAGTGATTCTTGGATTTGCCAAAACAAGCTTCGAATTGAATCAAAATTGCAATCTGTCTTAATGATAACGTCATTGTTCAGCAAGTTTTTCATTTTATCCCTTTTGTGCTTAGATTTGCAGAGGCTATCAATTGTTTTAAACTGTAAGTAGATGAAGTGGTCTCGGTAAGAAAACACATCAAAAAAGAACACATCACCTGTATTGCATCAAGAACACATCAAACAATAGCTTTCGAAGTCTATAAAGATCGAGCTCGAAGAACGAAGACATATTTCATGTCTAATGCATAAGTTTGATCTTTGGAGTGTAGGTTACTCTCGATCAATCTCAGCACTAAAACCCTGAAAATTTCAAAGTCTTCAAAATCACTTCGATATAGTATAACATTTTGAAAAAATGTTTTCGAAAGGTTTTAATCATAATTTCAATGAGTTTTGAATTATTTAAAAGTTTTTAATCTTATACCAAAATGTTTTGAGTCAATGGAATGGTTCTTGAGTGTCAAAATATTTATTATTCAAAAATAAGGTTATCCAACAATTTGCCAAAATTTTTCAGAAGGCACGAGCGCACTATTAGTGTTGATAGCACGTTGATAGGGTTCTATAATAAAATATTTGTTTTTCTGGAAAATTGTCTATAGTGCGCTATCCCCTTTGATAACTCGCTATAAATCTGTTGCCGTGATCTTTCCATTTTAAGTAAAATGGGCATTAGCGCGCTTTAGGCCTTGATAACACGCTATCGAAAAGTTTGGAAAACTTGAGCTCTCATGTTTGTGTATATCGACCTGCTATAACCTGCTATCTGTCAATAGAGAACATGATACACAACCCAACAGAACGCTATCCACGTCTGAGACAAAAATCTAATATTTCTAACGAGAAAAATGTGGGTACTTCTGCTTGCTCGATTTTTCTATTCCTTACACAGTTTTTCCAGCTTATCTTAATTGAAATATTTTCCACTAACAGCTAGAAGATTCCCATTGTCTCGCACGCCCAAAAACACTTTAGATTAAACAATGTTTTGAATTCAAATCATTTTGTACTCTCTTGCTCTTTAACCCGCAACTTTTAATTTTATAAAACACTCATCCTCTGATTTTCAAATTACAACCCACACGATTTTTGCAAGTTAGATTGAGCTTTCCAAAGAGTTTTTCAAGAGAAAAAAGTAATGATTCTTGCATTTGCCAAAACAAGCTTCGAATTGAATCAAAATTGCAACCTGTCTTGATGATAACGTCATTGTTCAGCAAGTTTTTCATTTTATCCCTTTTGTGCTTAGATATGCAGAGGCTATCAATTGTTTTAAACTGTAAGTAGATGAAGTGGTCTCGGTAAGATAACACATCAAAACAGAACACATCACCTGTATTGAATCAAGAACACATCGAACAATAGCTTTCGAAGTCTACAAAGATCAAGCTCAAAGAACGAAGACATATCTCATGTCTAATGCATTAGTTTGATCATTGGTGTGTAGTACCGGTAACGTCTCGATCAATCTCAGCACTAAAACTCTGAAAAATTGCAAAGTCTTCAAAATCACTTCGATATAGTATTTCATTTTGAAAAAATGTTTTCCGAAAGGTTTTAATCATAATTTCAAAGAGTATTGAATTATTTAAAAGTTTTTAATCTAATCAATATGTTTTGAGTCAATGGAATTGTTCTTGAGTGTTAAAATATTAATTTTTCAAAAATAAGGCTATCCAACAATTGGCCAAAATTTTCCAGAAGGCACGAGTGCACTATCAGTGTTGATAGCACGTTGATAGGGTTCTATAATAAAACATTTGTTTTTCTGGAAAATTGTCTATAGCGCGCTATCCCCTTTGAAAACTCGCTATAAATCTGTTGCCGTGATCTTTCCATTTTTAGTAAAATGGGCATTAGCGTGCTTTAGGCCTTGATAACACGCTATCGAAAAGTTTGGAAAACTCGAGCTCTAGGGTTTGTTTATATCGACCTGCTATAGCCTGCTATCTGTCAATAGAGAACATGATACACAACCCAACAGAACGCTATCCACGTCTGAGACAAAAATCTAATATTTCTAACGAAAAAAATGTGGGTACTTCTGCTTGCTCGATTTTTCTATTCCTTACATAGTTTTTCCAGCTTATCTTAATTGAAATATTTTCTACTAACACCTAGATGATTCCCATTGTCTCGGACGCCAAAAACAACTTTAGATTAAACAATGTTTTGAATTCAAATCATTTTCTACCTTCTTGCTCTATAACCCGCAACTTTTAATTTTATAAAACACTCATCCTCTGATTTTCAAAAATACAACCCACACGGTTTTTGCAAGCTAGACTGAGCTTTCCAAAGAATTTTTCAAGAGAAAAAAGTAGTGATTCTTGGATTTGCCAAAACAAGCTTCGAATTGAATCAAAATTGCAATCTGTCTTAATGATAACGTCATTGTTCAGCAAGTTTTTCATTTTATCCCTTTTGTGCTTAGATTTGCAGAGGCTATCAATTGTTTTAAACTGTAAGTAGATGAAGTGGTCTCGGTAAGAAAACACATCAAAAAAGAACACATCACCTGTATTGCATCAAGAACACATCAAACAATAGCTTTCGAAGTCTATAAAGATCGAGCTCGAAGAACGAAGACATATTTCATGTCTAATGCATAAGTTTGATCTTTGGAGTGTAGGTTACTCTCGTCAATCTCAGCACTAAAACCCTGAAAATTTCAAAGTCTTCAAAATCACTTCGATATAGTATTTCATTTTGAAAAAATGTTTTCGAAAGGTTTTAATCATAATTTCAATGAGTTTTGAATTATTTAAAAGTTTTTAATCTTATACCAAAATGTTTTGAGTCAATGGAATGGTTCTTGAGTGTCAAAATATTAATTTTTCAAAAATAAGGTTATCCAACAATTTGCCAAAATTTTCCAGAAGGCACGAGCGTACTATTAGTGTTGATAGCACGTTGATAGGGTTCTAAAATAAAACATTTGTTTTTCTGAAAAATTGTCTATAGCGCGCTATCCCCTTTGAGAACTCGCTATAAATCTGTTGCCGTGATCTTTCCATTTTTAGTAAAATGGGCATTAGCGCGCTTTAGGCTTTGATAACTCGCTATCGAAAAGTTTGGAAAACTCGAGCTCTAGGGTTTGTGTATATCGACCTGCTATAGCCTGCTATCTGTCAATAGAGAACATGATACACACCCCAACAGAACGCTATCCACGTCTGAGACAAAAATCTAATATTTCTAACGAGAAAAATGTGGGTACTTCTGCTTGCTCGATTTTTCTATTCCTTACATAGTTTTTCCAACTTATCTTAATTGAAATATTTTCTACTAACACCTAGATGATTCCCATTGTCTCGGACGCCCAAAACAACTTTAGATTAAACAAAGTTTTGAATTCAAATCATTTTGTACCTTCTTGCTCTTTAACCCGCAACTTTTAATTTTATAAAACACTCATCCTCTGATTTTCAAAAATACAACCCACACGGTTTTTGCAAGATAGATTGAGCTTTCCAAAGAATTTTTCAAGAGAAAAAAGTAATGATTCTTGATTTGCCAAAACAAGCTTCGAATTGAATCAAAATTGCAATCTGCCTTGATGATAACGTCATTGTTCAGCAAGTTTTTCATTTTATCCCTTTTGTGCTTAGATTTGCAGAGGCTATCAATTGTTTTAAACTGTAAGTAGATGAAGTGGTCTCGGTAAGAAAACACATCAAAAAAGAATACATCACCTGTATTGCATCAAGAACACATCAAACAATAGCTTTCGAAGTCTATAAAGATCAAGCTCGAACAACGAAGACATATTTCATGTCTAATGCATTAGTTTGATCTTTGGTGTGTAGGTTACTTTCGATCAATCTCAGCACTAAAACTCTGAAAATTGCAAAGTCTTCAAAATCACTTCGATATAGTATTTCATTTTGAAAAAATGTTTTCGAAAGGTTTTAATCATAATTTCAATGAGTTTTGAATTATTTAAAAGTTTTTAATCTTATACCAAAATGTTTTGAGTCAATGGAATGGTTCTTGAGTGTCAAAATATTTATTTTTCAAATATAAGGTTATCCAACAATTTGCCAAAATTTTCTAGAAGGCACGAGCGCACTATTAGTGTTGATAGCACGTTGATAGGGTTCTATAACAAAACATTTGTTTTTCTGAAAAATTGTCTGTAGCGCGCTATCCCCTTTGATAACTCGCTATAAATCTGTTGCCGTGATCATTCCATATTTAGTAAAATGGGCAGTAGCGCGCTTTAGGCCTTGATAACACGCTATCGAAAAGTTTGGAAAACTTGAGCTCTCATGTTTGTGTGTATCGACCTGCTATAACCTGCTATCTGTCAATAGAGAACATGATACACAACCCAACGGAACGCTATCCACGTCTGAGACAAAAATCTAATATTTCTAACGAGAAAAAAGTGGGTACTTCTGCTTGCTCGATTTTTCTATTCCTTACACAGTTTTTTCAGCTTATCTTAATTGAAATATTTTCCACTAACCGCTAGATGATTCCCATTGTCTCCCACGCCCAAAAACACTTTAGATTAAACAATGTTTTGAATTCAAATCATTTTGTACTCTCTTTCTCTTTAACCCGCAACTCTGTACCCTCCCGAAGTACGCGATGTTCCAGTCGTATCTGAATTCCCAACAATTTTTCTTAATGACCTTCCTGGTCTACCTCCTGTTAGGGAATTCGATTTTGAGATCAACCTCATACCTGGGACAGGGCCTATCTCAATTCCACCATACAGAATGTCAAATGTTGAACTGGTCGAATTAGACAAACAACTTAAGGAATTAGAGAGTAATGGCTTCATCCGAAAGAGTTCATCACCCTGGGCGCTCCAGTTCTGTTTGTTCGCAAAAAGGATGGTTCGTTACGACTTTGCATCGACTATCGCAAGTTGAATAACGTCACCATCAAGAACAGATATCCGTTGCCCAGGATCGATGACTTGTTCGACCAACTTAGAGATGCCAAATACTTCTCTAAGATTGATTTACGGTCCGGTTATCACCAACTCCGGATCCGAGCGTTGGACATCACCAAAACAGCGTTCAGAACTCGGTACGACCATTAGGAGTTCTTAGTTATGCCATTCGGTCTAACAAATGCCCCTGCAGCATTCATGGATTTGATGAATCGCATATTC
The DNA here is from genome assembly GCA_035771175.1 of Paratinospora sagittata. NCBI lineage: Eukaryota > Viridiplantae > Streptophyta > Magnoliopsida > Ranunculales > Menispermaceae > Paratinospora > Paratinospora sagittata. The sequence goes on along the minus strand of JAYMFD010003236.1, from coordinate 105,257 downwards.
AGGTTATACTTAGACCGATTTGTGGTGGTTTTTGTGGACGACATCTTGATATATTCCTCAACCGAGGACGACCATAAACTACATTTGAAGATCGTCCTCCAGACCTTACAAAGACACCAACTGTATGCAAAGTTGAGTAAGTGCGAATTTTGGGCAAAGCGAGTTCAATTCCTAGGCCATGTGGTTTCAGGCAATGGCATTGAGGTAGATCCTTCTAAAGTTGAAGCAGTTTTAAACTGGAAGCAACCTACCACTGTTACTCAGATTAGGAGTTTTCTTGGTTTGGCTGGCTATTATAGACGCTTCATCAAGGATTTCTCAAAGATTGCTGAACCTATGACCAAGCTCACTCGAAAAGACGTGCGCTTCATCTGGAATCCCGCCTGTGAGGCATCATTTCAGGAATTGAAAAAACGCCTCACGACAGCACCTGTACTTATCACTCCACACCATGGAATTGGATTTTCATTATACACTGACGCCTCCCTCCAAGTCTTAGGTGCCGTGCTAATGCAAGAAGGCCAAGTGGTTGCATATGCGTCCAGACAACTGAAGATTCATGAGGGTAATTACCCCACTCATGACTTGGAACTTGCAGCTGTTGTGTTTGCACTGAAATTATGGCGTCATTACCTCTACGGTGAACGGTTCGAGGTCTTCTCGGATCACAAGAGTCTTAAGTACATATACACTCAGCGAGACCTCAACCTCCGCCAAAGACGATGGTTGGAATTCTTGAAAGATTATGACTTTCAACTCCAGTACCATCCCGGAAAGGCCAATGTTGTGGCTGATGCCCTGAGTAGAAAATCTTATGTTGCTTGCACTCTTAACCTTGAAATGGGAAAGTTGGCTACAGAGTTGGAGAACTTTAACCTACAACTGAACATAGAGGGACCCAGACCACGCCTCTCTCAATTATCAGCTACCTCTGACCTCGTTCGCAAGATTTCAGCTACTCAAGCCAATGACCCTATGTTAATGGAGAAACGAGAACTTCTACTCAGCGGGCAAGACCTTCCTCATTGGTCAGTCTCTGACAACGGAGCCGTTTTTTATAAAAAACGTCTTTGTCTTCTGAACGATCCCGAGGTTCGGAAAGACGTGCTTACTGAGATGCACTGTTCAAGATACGCTATGCATCCTGGGGGTGACAAGATGTACCAGGATGTCAAGCGACAATTCTGGTTTTCTGGAATGAAGACGGCAATTGCAGACTTCGTTGCCCGATGTCTTGTTTGTCAGCAAGTTAAGGCCGAACGAAGACTTCCCTCTGGCCTTCTCCAACCGTTACCTATTGGAGAATGGAAATGGGAGAACATCGCAACGGATTTTGTTACAGCCTTACCTCGAAATAATAAAGGACAAGATGCTATCTGGGTCATCATTGACCGACTTACAAAGTCGGCACACTTCTTGCCAATAAAGTTCACGGATAATCCCGCCAAACTTGCCGCACTCTATGAAAGAGAGATCGTACGCCTTCATGGCATACCACTCACGATCATCTCTGATCGAGACCCTCGATTCACATCCAACTTTTGGCAAAGTTTCCAAAATAGAATGGGTTCTAAGATCACTATGAGCACAGCCTTCCACCCTCAGACTGGTGGGCAGTCAGAGCGGCTTATCCAAATCTTAGAAGACATGTTACGATGCTGCATTTTGGACTTTCATGACGGATGGGCAAAGTATTTGCATCTAGCTGAGTTTGCATACAACAACAGCTACCAAACTAGTATCGGCATGGCACCATACGAGGCTCTCTATGGTCGGCCTTGCAGATCTCCGATATGCTGGTTAGATATGGCAGATCGACCGCAGTTAGGCCCTGAACTAGTACAAAAGACTTCTGAAAAGATCGCACTCGTAAAGGAACGGCTTCGTGTTGCACAAAGTCGACAGAAGAGCTATGCTGACAAGCGGCGACAACCTCTAGAATTTGATAAGGGGGACTTTGTTTTTCTGAAAGTCCAGCCCACAAGAGGTGTCAAACGCTTTGGGATCAAAGGCAAGCTCTCCCCGCGATATATCGGTCCATTTCCGATCATTGAACGTATTGGCAAACTTGCTTATCGTCTGTCCCTTCCATCATCCATGCCTAAGGTTCATGACGTTTTTCACGTATCTATGCTTCGCAAGTATCGTCCTGATCCTTCGCATATCATCCCTTTAGTCGAAGTTCGGGTTGAGGAAGGGAATACGTACCAGGAGAAAGCAATCCAGATTTTAGATAGAAAAACTCAAGAACTACGGCGCCGTAGCATCCCACTTGTGAAAGTGCTCTGGGATCACCACGGCGTAGAGGAAGCAACATGGGAACTAGAATCAACAATTAAACAAACATTCCCTCAATTGTTTTCTCGTACCAACTGATGAAGTGATACGTTGTATTATTTTCACTTATCAATATCAGGATGAAACATTGTTTACACCTATCTTGATACATTGTTTCACTTCAATAACTACCAGTTGTCTGAAAATAATATCAATGAATAGAGTATTGCACACATGCAATGGCCTCATTCACAGCCTGCGGCTACTTCTCAAGCCGACCACCCCCATCACTCCTTGACTTGATTTCGAGGGCGAAATCCCTTTAAGGGGGGTAGAGTGTAATACCCAGTATTTCACAAAAAAAAAATAAATAAATAAATAAATTACTATTTGAAATTTTTACTATTTGGGCAACGCCCGAACGTTCAGGCGCCATGCCAGAACGTTCAGGCGCCTGCCAGAACGTTCAGGCGCCATGCCAGAACGTTCAGGCGCCATGCCAGAACGTTCAGGCGCCTGCCAGAACGTTCAGGCGCCATGCCAGAACGTTCAGGCGCCCTGCCAGAACGTTCAGGCGCCTGCCAGAACGTTCAGGCGCAAAAATCTCTATATAAGAAACCTCCTCATTTCTCATTTCTCACACCAAATCACCTTCTCTTGTGATTTTTCTTCTCCTTTCCACGCATTCTAAGTTTTTAGTTTTTGAGACTCTCTAATCGAGACTCTCAGTGCGGTGCAACAAAATTCTGCCCGGAAGAAAGCGCCAGATCTGAAAGCGGTGCAACGAAGTTATGTCTGGAGAAAAGCACCAGATCTGAAGTGGGGAACGAAACATAGGTTTGCGTGTTTTATAACTTTTATTAAAGTTTACATTCAATTATTATTATGTCTACTATTCATTTACACTGCATTATGTCAATAATGTTATGACCTGAATGTTATAACTTTGCACGTCGTGATACCAACCCTGATAAGGTTCACTAGACATTGCTAAAGTCAGTCTAAATGTCAAGAAAGACCAGACTAGTAGACTAGACCAGTTCATGCATTGGCATCATACATATCACCACCTAGGGACGTATATGGTTTATGACTCATAGAATAGTTAGAAGCATTGCTCACTATTCATTATATTTCTCTAGAGAAGGACGTACATGAGAACCCGGCTACACCCGGGGAGGGACATCAGTACGTGAATTCAGAGCATCGTTCCTGTACATGAATTCAGGCGATGTACGCTCATCAAACCATTAATACGTGACGGTGTCATGCATACATTCATATTGATTGATTATGATGCTCACATGTGTAATTTAAGATATTTGATATTGAAGTAGGCTTTATTAATGGTTATACTCATGCACTATTTACCCACTGAGCGCGTTAAGCTCACTCCAATATTATCAAATCTTTCACAGGAAATTAGGGTGGACTGGGTGCAGGTTATGGGGCCCACATTTTGTACCCTTTGTATGATTCATTGGGGATTTTGGGAGTATGTTCCCTAGACCATTTTATGTACAAAAGTATTCTGAATTATATGAAATCAGATTTGTACTGTGTACTGTATTTCCGCTGCGCACTCTGTTATTACCATTATGATTGTTCCAAATGCGCGCCCCGTCCGTGAGTGTACCGCCGGTTTAGGCGCGTCCGGGCGGGGTGTGACACTATCAGTTTTGATAGCACGTTGATAGGGTTCTATAACAAAACAATTGTTTTTCTGGAAAATTGTCTATAGAGCGCTACCCCCTTTGATAACTCGCTATAAATCTGTTGCCGTGATATTTCCTTTTTTAGTAAAATGGGGATTAGCGCGCTTTACGCCTTGATAACAAGCTATCGAAAAGTTTGGAAAACTCGAGCTCTCGGGTTTGTGTATATCGACCTGCTATAGCCTGTTATCTGTCAATAGAGAACATGATACACAACCCAACAGAACGCTATCTACGTCTGAGACAAAAATCTAATATTTCTAACAAGAAAAATGTAGGTACTTCTGCTTGCTCTTTTAACCCGCCACTTCTAATTTTATAAAACACTCATCCTCTGGTTTTTAAAAAATACAACACACACGATTTTTGCAAGTTAGATTGAGCTTGCAAAAGTGTTTTACAAGAGACAAAAGTAATGATTCTTCCATTTGCCAAAACAAGCTTCGAATTGAATCAAACTTGCATTCTGTCTTGATGATAATGTCATTGTTCAGCAAGTTCTTTATTTTATCCCTTTTGCGCTTAGATTTGCTGAGGTTATCCATTGTTTTAAACTGTAAGTAGATGAAGTGGTCTCGGTAAGATAACACATCAAAAAAGAACACATCACTTGTATTGCATAAAAAACACATCGAACAATAGCTTTCGAAGTCTATAAAGATCAAGCTCGAAAAACGAAGACATATCTCATGTCTAATGCATTAGTTTGATCTTTGGTGTGTAGGTTACTCTCGATCAATCTCAGCACTAAAACTCTGAAAATTGCAAAGTCTTCAAAATCACTTCGATATAGTATTTCATTCTGAAAAAATGTTTTCCGAAAGGTTTTAATCATAATTTCAATGAGTTTTGAATTATTTAAAAGTTTTTAATGTTATACCAAAATGTTTTGAGTCAATGGAATGGTTCTTAGAGTGTAAAAATATTAATTTTTGAAAAATAAGGCTAGCCAGTAGTTTGGCAAAATTTTCCAGAAGGCACCAGCGCACTATCAGTGTTGATAGCACGTTGATAGGGTTCTATAATAAAACATTTGTTTTTCTGTAAAAATGTCTATAGAGCGTTATCCCCTTTGATAACTCGCTATAAATCTGTTGTCGTGATCTTTCCATTTTTAGGAAAATGGGCATTAGCGCGCTTTAGGCCTTGATAACAAGCTATCGAAAAGTTTGGAAAACTCGAGCTCTCGGGTTTGTGTATATCGACCTGCTATAGCCTGCTATCTGTCAATAGAGAACATGATACACAACGCAACAGAATGCTATCCACGTCTGAGACAAAAATCTAATATTTCTAACGAGAAAAATGTGGGTACTTCTGTTTGCTCGATTTTTCTATTCCTTACAAAGTTTTTCCAGCTTATCTTAATTGAAATATTTTCTACTAACACCTAGATGATTCCCATTGTCTCGCACGGCCAAAACAACTTTAGATTAAACAACGTTTTGAATTCAAATCATTTTGTACTCTCTTGCTCTTTAACCCGCAACTTCTAATTTTATAAAACACTCATCCTTTTGTTTTCAAAAATACAACACACACGATTTTTGCTAGTTAGATTGAGCTTTTCAAAGTGTTTTTCAAGAGAAAAAAGTAATGATTCTTGCATTTGCCAAAACAAGCTTCGAATTGAATCAAAATTGCATTCTGTCTTGATGATAACGTCATTGTTCAGCAAGTTCTTCATTTTATCCCTTTTGTGCTTAGATTTGATGGGGCTATCCATTGTTTTAAACTGTAAGTAGATGAAGTGGTCTCGGTAAGATAACACATCAAAAAAGACCACATCACCTGTATTGGATCATGAACACGTCAAACAATATTTTTCGAAGTCTATAGAGATCAAGCTCGAAGAACGAAGACATATGTCATGTCTAATGCATTAGTTTGATCTTTGGTGTGTAGGTTACTCTCGATCAATCTCAGCACTAAAACTCTGAAACTTGCAAAGTCTTCAAAATCACTTCGATATAGTATTTCATTCTGAAAAAATGTTTTTCGAAAGGTTTTAATCATAATTTCAATGTGTTTTGAATTATTTAAAAGTTTTTAATCTTATACCAAAATGTTTTGAGTCAATAGAATGGTTCTTAGAGTGTAAAATATTAATTTTTCAAAAATAAAGCTATCCAGCAGTTTGACAAAATTTTCCAGAAGGCACCAGCGCACTATCAGTGTTGATAGCACGTTGATAGGGTTCTATAACAAAACATTTGTTTTTCTGGAAAATTGTCTATAGAGCGCTATCCCCTTTGATAACTCGCTATAAATCTGTTGCCGTGATCTTTCCATTTTTAGTAAAATGGGGATTAGCGCGCTTTATGCCTTGATAACAAGCTATCGAAAAGTTTGGAAAACTCGAGCTCTCGGGTTTGTGTATATCGACCTGCTATAGCCTGCTATCTGTCAATAGAGAACATGATACACAACCCAACAGAACGCTATCCACGTCTGAGACAAAAATCTAATATTTCTAACGAGAAAAATGTAGGTACTTCTGCTTGCTCTTTTAACCCGCAACTTCTAATTTTATAAAACACTCATCCTCTGGTTTTTAAAAAATACAACACACACGATTTTTGCAAGTTAGATTGAGCTTGCAAAAGTGTTTTTCAAGAGAAAAAAGTAATGATTCTTCCATTTGCCAAAACAAGTTTCGAATTGAATCAAAATTGCATTCTGTCTTGATGATAACATCATTGTTCAGCAAGTTCTTTCTTTTATCCCTTTTGTGCTTAGATTTGCTGAGGCTATCCATTATTTAAATTGTAAGTAGATGAAGTGGTCTCGGTAAGATAACACATCAAAAAAGAACACATCATCTGTATTGCATCAAGAACACATCAAACAATGGCTTTCGAAGTCTATAAAGATCACGCTCGAAGAACGAAGACATATCTCATGCCTAATGCATTAGTTTGATCTTTGGTGTGTAGGTTACTCTCGATCAATCTCAGCACTAAAACTCTGAAAATTGGAAAGTCTTCAAAATCACTTTGATATAGTATTTCATTCTGAAAAAATATTTTCCGAAAGGTTTTAATCATAATTTCAATGAGTTTCGAATTATTTAAAAGTTTTTAATCTTATAACAAAATGTTTTGAGTCAATGGAATGGTTCTTAGAGTGTAAAAATATTAATTTTTCAAAAATAAGGCTATCCAGCAGTTTGGCAAAATTTCCCAGAAGGCACCAGCGCACTATCAGTGTTGATATGACGTTGATAGGGTTCTATAATAAAACATTTGTTTTTCCAGAAAATTGTCTATAGCGCGCTATCCCCTTTGATAACTAGCTATAAATCTGTTGCCGTGATCTTTTCATTTTTAGTAAAATGGGCATTAGCCCCCTTTAGGCCCTGATAATACGCTACCGAAAAGTTTGGAAAACTCGAGCTCTCGTGTTTGGGTATATCGACCCGCTTTAGCCTGCTATCTGTCAATAGAGAACATGATACACAACCCAACAGAACGCTATCCACGTCTGAGACAAAAGTCTAATATTTCTAACGAGAAATATGTGGGTACTTCTACTTGCTCGATTTTTCTATTCCTTACACAGTTTTTCCAGCTTATCTTAATTGAAATATTTTCTACTAACACCTAGACGATTCCCATTGTCTCGCACGCCCAAAATAACTTTAGATTAAACAACGTTTTGAATTCAAATCATTTTGTACTCTCTTGCTCTTTAACCCGCAACTTCTAATTTTGTAAAACACTCATCCTCTGGTTTTCAAAAATACAACACACGATTTTTGAAAGTTAGATTGAGCTTTCCAAAGAGTTTTTCAAGAGAAAAAAGTAATGATTCTTGCATTTTCCAAAATAAGCTTCGACTTGAATCAAAATTACAATCTGTCTTCACGATAACATCATTGTTCAGCAAGTTCTTCATTTTATCCCTTTTGTGCTTAGATTTGCTGAGGCTATCCATTGTTTTAAACTGTAAGTAGATGAATTGGTCTCGGTAAGATAACACATCAAAAAAGAACACATCACCTGTATTGCATCAAGAACACATCAAACAATGGCTTTCGAAGTCTATAAAGATCACGCTCGAAGAACGAAGACATATCTCATGCCTAATGCATTAGTTTGATCTTTGGTTTGTAGGTTACTCTCGATCAATCTCAGCACTAAAACGCTGAAAATTGGAAAGTCTTCAAAATCACTTTGATATAGTATTTCATTCTGAAAAAATATTTTCCGAAAGGTTTTAATAATAATTTCAATGAGTTTCGAATTGTTTAAAAGTTTTTAATCTTATACCAAAATGTTTTGAGTCAATGTAAAAATTTTAATTTTTCAAAAATAAGGCTATCCAGCAGTTTGGCAAAATTTTCCAGAAAGCACCAGCGCACTATCAGTGTTGATATGACGTTGATAGGGTTCTATAATAAAACATTTGTTTTTCCAGAAAATTGTCTATAGCGCGCTATCCTCTTTGATAACTAGCTATAAATCTGTTGCTGTGATCTTTTCATTTTTAGTAAAATGGGCATTAGCCCCCTTTAGGCCCTGATAACACGCTATCGAAAAGTTTGGAAAACTCGAGCTCTCGGGTTTGGGTATATCGACCCGCTTTAGCCTGCTATCTGTCAATAGAGAACATGATACACAACCCAACAGAACGCTATCCACGTCTGAGACAAAAATCTAATATTTCTAACGAGAAATATGTGGGTACTTCTACTTGCTCGATTTTTCTATTCCTTACACAGTTTTTCCAGCTTATCTTAATTGAAATATTTTCTACTAACACCTAGATGATTCCCATTGTCTCGCACGCCCAAAATAACTTTAGATTAAACAATGTTTTGAATTCAAATCATTTTGTACTCTCTTGCTCTTTAACCCGCAACTTCTAATTTTATAAAACACTCATTCTCTAATTTTCAAAAATACAACTTACACGATTTTTTCAAGTTAATTGAGCTTGCCAAAGAGTTCTTCAAGAGAAAAAAGTAATGATTTTGCATTTGCCAAAACAAGCTTTGAATTGCATCAAAATTGCAATCTGTCTTGATGATAACGTCATTGTCCAGAAAGTTCTCCATTTTATCCCTTTTGTGCATAGATTTGCTAAGGCTATCCATTGTTTTAAACTGTAAGTAGATGAAGTGGTCTCGGTAAGATAACACATCAAAAAAGAACACATCGCTTGTATTGCATCAAGAACAAATCAAACAATAGCTTTCGAAGTCTTTAAAGATCAAGCTCGAGGAACGAAGACATATCTCATGTCTAATGCATTAGTTTGATATTTGGTGTGTAGGTTACTCTCGATCAACCTCAGCACTAAAACTTTGAAAATTGCAAAGTCTTCAAAATCACTTCGATATAGTATTTCATTTTGAAAAAATGTTTTCCGAAAGGTTTTAATCATAATTTCAATGAGTTTTGAATTATTTAAAAGTTTTTAAAGTTATACCAAAATGTTTTGAGTCAATGGAATGGTTCTTGAGTGTCAAAATATTAATTTTTCAAAAATAAGGCTATCCAACAATTTGCCAAAATTTTCCAGAAGGCACTTGCGCACTATCAGTGTTGATACCACGTTGATAGGGTTCTATAATAAATCATTTGTTTTTCTTGAAAATTGTCTATAGCGCGCTATCCCCTTTAATAACTCGCTATAAATCTGTTACCGTGATCTTTCCATTTTTAGTAAAATGGGCATTAGCGCGCTTTAGGCCTTGATAACACGCTATCGAAAAAGTTTGGAAAACTCGAGCTCTCAGGTTTGTGTGTATCGACCTGCTATAGCCTGCTATCTGTCAATAGAGAACATGATACACAACCCAATAGAACGCTATCCAAGTCTGAGACCAAAATCTAATATTTCTAATGAGAAAAATGTGGGTACTTCTGCTTGCTCGATTTTTCCATTCCTTACACAGTTTTTCCAGCTTATCTTAATTGAAATATTTTCTACAAACACCTAGATGATTCCCATTGTCTCGCACGCCCAAAACAACTTTAGATTAAACAATGTTTTGAATTCAAATCATTTTGTACTCTCTTGCTCTTTAACCCGCAACTTCTTATTTTATAAAACACTCTTCCTCTGGTTTTCAAAAATATAACACACACGATTTTTGCAAGTTAGATTGAGCTTTCCAAAGAGTTTTTCAAGAGAAAAAAGTAATGATTCTTGCATTTGCCAAAACAAGCTTTTTTGAATCAAAATTGCAATCTGTCTTGATGATAACGTCATTGTTTAGCAAGTTCTCATTTTATCCCTTTTGGGCTTAGATTTGCAGAGGCTATCCATTGTTTTAAACTGTAAGTAGATGAAGTTGTCTAGGTAAGATAACACAACAAAAAAGAACACATCACCTGTATTGCATCAAGAACACATCAAACAATAGCTTTCAAAGTCTATAAAGATCATCCTCGAAGAACGAATACATATCTCATGTCTAATGCATTAGTTTGATCTTTGGTGTGTAGGTTACTCTCGATCAATCTCAGCACTAAAACTCTGAAAATTGCAAAGTCTTCAAAATAACTTCGATATAGTATTTCATTTTGAAAAAATGTTTTCCGAAAGGTTTTAATCATAATTTCAATGAGTTTTGACTTATTTAAAAGTTTTTAATCATATACCAAAATGTTTTGAGTCAATGGAATGGTTCTTGTGTGTCAAAATATTAATTTTTCAAAAATAAAGCTATCCAGCAGTTTGGCAAAATTTCACAGAAGGCACTGGCGCACTATCAGTGTTGATAGCACGTTGATAGGGTTTTATAATAAAACATTTGTTTTTCTGGAAAATTGTTTACAGCGCGCTATCCCCTTTGATAACTCGCTATAAATCTGTTACCGTGATCTTGCCATTTTAAGTAAAATTGGCATTAGCGCACTTTAGGCCCTGATAACACGCTATCGAAAAGTTTGGAAACGCAAGCTCTCGGGTTTGTGTATATTGACCTGCTATAGCCTGCTATCGGTCAATAGAGAACATGATACACAACCCAATAGAACGCTATCCACGTTTGAGACAAAAATCTGATATTTCTAACGAGAAAAATGTGGGTACTTCTGCTTGCTCGATTTTCTATTCCTTTCACAGGTATTCCAGCTTATTTTAATTAAAATATTTTCTACTAACACCTAGTTGATTCCCATTGTCTCGCACACCCAAAACAACTTTAGATTAAACAATGTTTTGAATTCAAATCATTTTGTACTCTCTTGCTCTTTAAACCGCTACTTCTAATTTTATAAAACACTCATCGTCTGGTTTTCAAAAATACAACACACACGATTTTTGCAAGTTAGATTGAGCTTCCAAAGAGTTTTTCAAGAGAAAAAAAGTAATGATTCTTGCAATCTGTTTGGATGATAACGTCATTGTTCAGCAAGTTCTTCGTTTTATCCATTTTGTGCTTAGATTTGCTGAGGCAATCCATTGTTTTAAACTGTAAGTAGATGAAGTGGTCTCGGTAAGATAACACATCAAAAAAGAACACATCACCTGTATTGCATCAAGAACACATCAAACAATAGCATTCAAAGTCTTTAAAGATCATCCTCGAAGAACGAATACATATCTAATGTCTACTGCATTAGTTTGATCTTTGGTGTGTAGTACCGGTAACCTCTCGATCAATCTCAGCCCTAAAACTCTGAAAATTGCAAAGTCTTCAAAATCACTTCGATATAGTATTTCATTTTGAAAAACATGTTTTCGAAAGGTTTTAATCATAATTTCAATGAGTTTTGAATTATTTAAAAGTTTTTAATCTTATACCAAAATGTTTTGAGTCAATCGAATGGTTCTTGAGTGTCAAAATATTAATTTTTCAAAAATAAGGCTATCCCGCAGTTTGGTAAAATTGTCCAGAAGGCACCATCGCACTATCAGTGTTGATATCACGTTGATAGGGTTGTATGATAAAACATTTGTTTTTCTGGAAAATTGTCTATAGCGCGCTATCCCCTTTGATAACTCGCTATAAATCTGTTGTCGTGGTCTTTCCATTTTTTGTAAAATGGGCATTAGCGCGCTTTAGGCCTCGATAACACGCTATCGAAAAGTTCGGAAAACTCGAGCTCTCGGGTTTGTGTATATCGACCTGCTATAGCCTACTATATCTGTCAATAGAGAACATGATACGTAACCCAATAGAACGCTATCCAAGTCTGACACAAAAATCTAATATTTCTAACGAGAAAAATGAGGGTACTTCTGCTTGCTCGATTTTGTTATTCCTTACACAGTTTCTCCAGCTTATCTTAATTGAAATATTTTCTACTAACACCTAGATGATGATGCAAACCAAGGAGCTAGACAAGTTGGTCATACACTTGGGAACGGAGATGAATATGCACACGACTCGTTGTCACTTCCAAGTGGTCCAGTTACAAGACTTAGAGCCAAACGTTTCAAGGAAGCGCTAAATGGGCTAATCCAAGAGAATTGGGCTGATGCTATAAAGACCAAGATGGGCTCAAATAATAATCAAGGCTTAGTCCATGTCATCAAAGCAATTAAAGAAGCTAATTTGCACACAAAACGTGCCAGCATGGACTGACCATCAAAGGGCATGAATTTGTTGAGTTGCAAGGATATTAAATAGGGGAATAAACTTGGTCCTGGCTGGTAATGTTTTAAATACATTGAACTTAGTCAATCAGCTATTTTGGTTACCTTTAGAAGTCTAAGAGGCCTATAAACGTGGGGACTTGTTCTTTAGAAGTTCAAGAGGCCGAAAAACATGGGGACTTGTCCTTTAGAAGTCCAAGAGGCCTAAAAACATGGGGACTTGTCCTTTAGAAGTCCAAGAGGCCTAAAAACGTGCGGAGTTGTTCTTTAGAAGTCCAAGAGGCCTAAAAACGTGGGGACATGTTTATGTTGATGTTTGTGTTGTTTTAAATTTAGTTGTCTTTTCCTATTCTTGGAGGGTTGTTCCAAGTATATATAGAGTGGTAGCTCGAATTTGAATGATAGATTATGTTTTGAGATCAAATTAATCTTGTGAGGTCTTGTGTCCTCTTTGTTCTTAAAAGAAATCTTTGAACTTATCAAGTTAATCTTGTGGCGTTCAAGCAACCAAACTTACCACCTTGCTTGTTGAATCTTGGTGTGGCGTTTTCAATCCTTCGAAGTCTTGGTTTTCATCTGGTTAGGTGACGGGTCAAGGCTACACCAATCTTGTCTACACGATCTTGGGGTTCTAATCCATCATTGTTACTGGGTTTCATCAAAATTGTCGGTGAAGTTCATATCAGATGATTCCCATTGTCTCGCACGCCCAAAACAACTTTAGATTAAACAATGTTTTGAATTCAAATCATTTTGTACTCTCTTGCTCTTTAACCCGCAACTTCTAATTTTATAAAACACTCATCCTTTGGTTTTCAAAAATACAACACACAAAATTTTTGCAAGTTAGATTGAGCTTTCCAAAGAGTTCTTCAAGAGAAAAAAGTAATGATTCTTGCATTTGCCAAAACAAGCTTCGAATTGAATCAAAATTGCAATCTGTCTTGATGATAACGTCATTGTTCAGCAAGTTCTTCATTTTATCCCTTTTGTGCATAGATTTGCTGAGGCTATCCATTGTTTTAAACTTTAAGTAGATGAAGTGGTCTCGGTAAGATAACACATCCAAAAAGAACACATCACCTGTATTGCATCAAGAACACATCAAACAATAGCTTTCGAAGTCTATAAAGATCAACCTCGAAGAACGAAGACATATCTCATGTCTAATGCATTAGTTTGATCTTTGGTGTGTAGTACCGGTAACCTCTCGATCAATCTCAGCACTAAAACTCTGAACATTGCAAAGTCTTCAAAATCACTTCGATATAGTATTTCATTTTGAAAAAAATGTTTTCGAAAGGTTTTAATCATAATTTCAATGAGTTTTGATTTATTTAAAAGTTTTTACTCTTATACCAAAATGTTTTGAGTGAATGGAATGGTTTTTGAGTGTTAAAATATTAATTTTTCAAAAATAAGGCTATCCAGCAGTTTGGCAAAATTTTCCAGAAGGCACCAGCGCACTATCCGTGTTGATAGCACATTGATAAAGTTCTATGATAAAACATTTGTTTTTCTTGAAAATTGTCTATAGCACGCTATCGCCTTTGATAACTCGTTATAAATTTGTTACTGTGATCTTGCCATTTTTAGTAAAATTGGCATTAGCGCATTTTAGGCCTTGATAACACGCTATCGGAAAGTTTGGAAAACTCGAGCTCTCGGGTTTGTGTATATCGACCTGCTATAGCCTGCTATCGGTCAATAGAGAACATGATACACAACCCAACAGAACGTTATATACGTCTGAGACAAAAATATGATATTTCTAATGAGAAAAATGTGGGTACTTCTGCTTGCTCGAATTTTCTATTCCTTACACAGTTTTTCCAGCTTATCTTAATTGAAATATTTTCTACTAACACCTAGATGATGATGCAAACCAAGGAGCTGGACAAGTTGATCATACACTTGGGAATGGAGATGAATATGCACACGACCCATTGTCACTTTCAAGTGGTCCAATTACAAGACTTAGAGCCAAACGTTTCAAGGAAGCGCTAAATGGGCTAATCCAAGAGAATTGGGCTGATGCTATAAAGACCAAGATGGGCTCAAATAATAATCAAGGCTTAGTCCATGTCATCAAAGAAATTAAAGAAGCTAATTAGCACACAAAACTTGCCAGCATGGACTGACCATCAAAGGGCATGAATTTGTTGAGTTGCAAGGATATTAAATAGGGGAATAAACTTGGTCCTGGCTGGTTATGTTTTAAATAAATTGAACTTAGTCAATCAGCTATTTTGGTTACCTTTAGAAGTCCAAGAGGCCTAAAAACGTGGGGACTTGTTCTTCAGAAGTTCAATAGGCCTAAACACATGGGGACTTGTCCTTTAGAAGTCCAAGAGGCCTAAAAACATGGGGACTTGTCCTTTAGAAGTCCAAGAGCCCTAAAAACGTGGGGATTTGTTCTTTAGAAGTCCAAGAGGCCTAAAAACGTGCGGACTTGACCTTTAGAAGTACAAGAAGCCTAAAAACGTGGGGACTTGTTCTTTAAAAGTTCAAGAGGCCTAAAAACATGGGGACTTGTCCTTTAGAAGTCCAAGAGGCCTAAAAACATCGGGACTTGTCCTTTAGAAGTCCAAGAGCCCTAAAAACAAGGGGACTTGTCCTTTAGAAGTCCAAGAGGCCTAAAAACGTGGGGACTTGTCCTTTTAGAAGTCCAAGAGGCCTAAAAACGTGGTGACATGTTTATGTTGATGTTTGTGTTGTTTTAAATTTAGTTATGTCTTTTCCTATTCTTGGAGGGTTGTTCCAAGTATATATAGAGTGGTAGCTCGAATTTGAATGATAGATTATGTTTTGAGATCAAATTAATCTTGTGAGGTCTTGTGTCTACTTTGTTTTTAAAACAACTCTTTGAACTTATCAAGTTAATCTTGTGGCGTTCAAGCAACCAAACTTACCACCTTGCTTGTTGAATCTTGGTGTGGCGTTTTCAATCCTTCGAAGTCTTGGTTTTCATCTGGTTAGGTGACGGGTCCAGGCTATACCAATCTTGTCTACACGATCTTAGGGTTCTAATCCATCATTGTTACTGGGTTTCATAACAATTGTTGGTGAAGTTCATATCAGATGATTCCCATTATTTCGCACGCCCAAAACAACTTTAGACTAAACAATGTCTTGAATTCAAATCATTTTGTACTCTCTTGCTCTTTAACCCGCAACTTCTAATTTTATAAAACACTGATCCTCTCATTTTCAAAAATACAACACACATAATTTTTTCAAGTTAGATTGAGCTTTCCAAAGAGTTCTTCAAGAGAAAAAAGTAATGGTTCTTGCATTTGCCAAAACAAGCTTCGAATTGAATCAAAATTGCAATCTGTCTTGATGATAACGTCATTGTTCAGCAAGTTCTTCATTTTCTCCCTTTTGTGCTTAGATTTGCTGAGGCTATCCATTGTTTTAAACTTTAAGTAGATGAAGTGGTCTCGGTAAGATAACACATCCAAAAAGAACACATCACCTGTATTGCATCAAGAACACATCAAACAATAGCTTTCGAAGTCTATAAAGATCAACCTCGAAGAACGAAGACATATCTCATGTCTAATGCATTAGTTTGATCTTTGGTGTGTAGTACCGGTAACCTCTCGATCAATCTCAGCACTAAAACTCTGAACATTGCAAAGTCTTAAAAATCACTTCGATATAGTATTTCATTTTGAAAAAAAATGTTTTCGAAAGGTTTTAATCAAAATTTAGATGAGTTTTGAATTATTTAAAAGTTTTTAATCTTATTCCAAAATGTTTTGAGTCAATGGAATGATTCTTGAGTGTCAAAATATTAATTTTTCAAAAATAAGGCTATCCAGCAGTTTGGCAAAATTGTCCAGAAGGCACCAGCGCACTATCAATTTTTCTGAGAAATTGTCTGTAGCGCGGTATCCCCTTTGATAACTCGCTATAAATCTGTTGCCCTGATCTTTCCAGTTTTAGTAAAATGGGCATTAGCGCGGTTTAGGCCTTCATAACACGCTATCGAAAAGTTTGGAAAACTCGAGCTCTCGGGTTTGTGTATATCGACTTGCTATAACCTGTTATCTGTCAATAGAAAACATGATACACAACCCATTAGAACGCTATCCACGTATGAGACAAAAATCTAATATTTCTAACGAGAAAAATGTGGGTACTTCTGCATGCCCGAATTTTCTATTCTTTACACAATTTTTCCAGCTTATCTTAATTGAAATATTTTCTACTAACACCTAGATGATTCCCATTGTCTCGCATGCCCAAAACAACTTTATATTAAACAATGTTTTGAATTCAAATCATTTTCTACTCTTTTGCTCTTTAACCCAGCAACTTCTAATTTTATAAAACACACATTCTCTGATTATCAAAAATACAACACACACGATTTTTGCATGGTAGATTGATGATAACGTCATTGTTCAGCAAGCTCTTCATTTTATCCCTTTTGTGCTTAGATTTGCTGAGGCTATCCATTGTTTTAAACTGTAAGTAGATGAAGTGGTCTCGGTAAGATAACACATCAAAAAAGAACACATCACTTGTATTGCATCTAGAACACATCAAACAATAGCTTTCGAAGTCTACAAAGATCAAGCTCGAAGAACGAAGACATATCTCATGTCTAATGCCTTAGTTTGATCTTTGGTGTGTAGGTTACTCTTGATCAATCTCAGCATTAAAACTCTAAAAATTGCACAGTCTTCAAAATCACTTCGATATAGTATTTAATTTTGAAAAATATTTTTCGAAAGGTTTTAATCATAATTTCAATGGCTTTTGAATTTTTTAAAAGTTTTTAATCTTATATCAATATGTTTTGAGTCAATGGAATGGTTCTTGAGTGTCGAAATATTAATTTTTCAAAAATAAGACTATCCAACAATTTGCCAAAATTTTCCAGAAGGCACGAGCGCACTATTAGTGTTGATAGCGCGTTGATATGGTTCTACAATAAAACATTTGCTTTTTTGGAAAATTGTCTATAGCGCGCTATCTCCTTTGATAACACGTTATAAATCTTTTGCCGTGATCTTTCCATTTTTAGTAAAATGGGCATTAGCGCGCTTAAGGCCTTCATAACACGCTATCGAAAAGTTTGGAAAACTCAAGCTCTCGGGTTTGTGTATATCGACCTGCTATAACCTGCTATCTGTCAATAGAAAACATGATACACAACCCTTTACAACTCCATCCACGTATGAGACAAAAATCTAATATTTCTAACGAGAAAAATGTGGGTACTTCTGCTTGCCCGAATTTTCTATTCCTTACACAATTTTTCCAGCTTATCTTAATTGAAATATTTTCTACTAACACCTAGATGATTCCCATTGTCTCGCACGCCCAAAACAACTTTAGATTAAACAATGTTTTAAATTCAAATCATTTTGTACTCTCTTGCTCTTTAACCCTGCAACTTCTAATTTTATAAAACACACATTCTCTGATTTTCAAAAATACAACACACACGATTTTTGCAAGGTAGATTGATGATAACGTCATTGTTCAGCAAGTTCTTCATTTTATCCCTTTTGTGCTCAGATTTGCTGAGGCTATCCATTGTTTTAAACTGTAAGTAGATGAAGTGGTCTCGGTAAGATAACACATCAAAAAATAACACATCACTTGTATTGCATCTAGAACACATCAAACAATAGCTTTCGAAGTCTACAAAGCTCAAGCTCGAAGAACGAAGACATATCTCATGTCTAATGCTTTAGTTTGATCTTTGGTGTGTAGGTTACTCTTGATCAATCTCAGCACTAAAACTCTAAAAATTCCAAAGTCTTCAAAATCACTTCGATATAGTATTTCATTTTGAAAAAAATGTTTTTCGAAAGGTTTTAATCATAATTTCAATGGCTTTTGAATTTTTTAAAAGTTTTTAATCTTATATCAATATGTGTTGAGTCAATGGAATGGTTCTTGAGTGTCAAAATGTTAATTTTTCAAAAATAAGGCTATCCAACAATTTGCCAAAATTTTCCAGAAGGCACGAGCGCACTATCAGTGTTGATAACACGTTGATAGGGTTCTATAATAAAACATTTGCTTTTCTGGAAAATTGTCTATAGCGCGCTATCCCTTTCGATAACTCGCTATAAATCTGTTGCCGTGATCTTTCCATTTTTAGTAAAATGGGCATTAGCGCGCTTTAGGCCTTCATAACACGCTATCGAAAAGTTTGGAAAACTTGAGCTCTCGGGTTTGTGTATATCGACCTGCTATAACCTGTTATCTGTCAATAGAAAACATGATACACAACCCATTAGAACGCTATCCACGTCTGAGACAAAAATATAATATTTCTAACGAGAAAAATGTGGGTACTTCTGCTTGCTCGAATTTTCTATTCCTTACACAATTTTTCCAGCTTATCTTAATTGAAATATTTTCTACTAACACCTAGATGATTCCCATTGTCTCGCACGCCCAAAACAACTTTAGATTAAACAATTTTTTGAATTCAAATCATTTTGTACTCTTTTGCTCTTTAACCCAGCAACTTCTAATTTTATAAAACACACATTCTCTGATTTTAAAAAATACAACAGACACGATTTTTGCAAGGTAGATTGATGATAACGTCATTGTTCAGCAAGTTCTTCATTTTATACCTTTTGTGCTTAGATTTGCTAAGGCTATCCATTGTTTTAAACTGTAAGTAGATGAAGTGGTCTCGGTAAGATAACACATCAAAAAAGAACACATCACTTGTATTGCATCTAGAACACATCAAACAATAGCTTTCGAAGTCTACAAAGATCAAGCTCGAAGAACGAAAACATATCTCATGTCTAATGCATTAGTTTGATCTTTGGTGTGTAGGTTACTCTCGATCAATCTCAGCACTAAAACTCTAAAAATTCCAAAGTCTTCAAAATCACTTCGATATAGTATTTCATTTTGAAAAAATGTTTTTCGAAAGGTTTTAATCATAATTTCAATGAGTTTAGCATTATTTAAAAGATTTTAATCTTATTTCAATATGTTTTGAGTCAATGGAATGGTTCTTGAGTGTCAAAATATTAATTTTTCAAAAATAAGCCTATCCAACAATTTGCCAAAATTTTCCAGAAGGCACGAGCGCACTATCAATGTTGATAGCACCTTGATAGGGTTCTATAATAAAACATTTGCTTTTCTGGAAAATTGTCTATAGCACGCTATCCCCTTTGATAACTCGCTATAAATATGTTGCCGTGATCTTTCCATTTTTAGTAAAATGGGCATTAGCACGCTTTAGGCCTTTATAACACGCTATCGAAAAGTTTGGAAAACTCGAGCTCTCGGGTTTTTGTATATCGACCTGCTATAACCAATTTTCTGTCAATAGAAAACATGATACACAACCCTTTAGAACTCTATCCACGTCTGAGACAAAAATCTAATATTTCTAACGAGAAAAATGTGGGTATTTCTGCTTGCTCGAATTTTCTATTCCTTACACAATTTTTCCAGCTTATCTTAATTGAAATATTTTCTACTAACACCTAGATGATTCCCATTGTCTCGCACGCCCAAAACAACTTTAGATTAAACAATGTTTTGAATTCAAATCATTCTATACTCTCTTGCTCTTTAACCCAGCAACTTCTAATTTTATAAAACACACATTCTCTAATTTTAAAAAATACAACACACACGATTTTTGCAAGGTAGATTGATGATAACGTCGTTGTTTAGCAAGTTCTTCATTTTATCCCTTTTGTGCTTAGATTTACTAAGGCTATGCATTGTTTTAAACTGTAAGTAGATGAAGTGGTCTCGGTAAGATAACACATCAAAAAAGAACACATCACTTGTATTGCATCTACAACACATCAAACAATAGCTTTCGAAGTCTACAAAGATCAAGCACGAAGAACGAAGACATATCTCATGGCTAATGCATTAGTTTGATCTTTGGTGTGTAGGTTACTCTCGTTCAATCTCAGCACTAAAACTCTGAAAATTGCAAAGTCTTCAAAATCACTTCAATATAGTATTTCATTTTGAAAAAATGTTTTCCGAAAGGTTTTAATCATAATTTCAATGAGTTTTGAATTATTTAAAAGTTTTTTAATCTTATACGAAAATGTTTCTAGTCAATGGAATGGTTCTTGAGTGTCAAAATATTTATTTTTTAAAAATAAGGCTATCCAGCTATTTGCCAAAATTTTCCAGAAGGCACGAGCGCACTATCAGTGTTTATAGCACGTTGATAGGGTTCTTTAATAAAACATTTATTTTTCTGGAAAATTGTCTATAGCGCGCTGTCCCCTTTGATAACTCGCTATAAATCTGTTACCGTGATCTTTCCATTTTTAGTAAAATGGGCATTAGCGCGCTTTAGGCCTTCATAACACGCTATCGAAAAGTTTGGAAAACTCGAGCTCTCTGGTTTGTGTATATCGACCTGCTATAACCTGTTACCTGTCAATAGAAAACATGATACATAACCCATTAGAACGCTATCCACGTCTGAGACAAAAATCTAATATTTCTAACGAGAAAAATGTGGGTACTTCTGCTTGCTCGAATTTTCTATTCCTTACACAATTTTTCCAGCTTATCTTAATTGAAATATTTTCTACTAACACCTAGATGATTCCCATTGTCTCGCACGCCCAAAACAACTTTAGATTAAACAATGTTTTGAATTCAAATCATTCTGTACTCTCTTGCTCTTTAACCCAGCAACTTCTAATTTTATAAAACACACATTCTCTAATTTTAAAAAATACAACACACGATTTTTGCAAGGTAGATTGATGATAACGTCATTGTTCAGCAAGTTCTTCATTTTATCCCTTTTGTGCTTAGATTTGCTAAGGCTATCCATTGTTTTAAACTGTAAGTAGATGAAGTGGTCTCGGTAAGATAACACATCAAAAAAGAACACATCACTTGTATTGCATCTACAACACATCAAACAATAGCTTTCGAAGTCTACAAAGATCAAGCTCGAAGAACGAAGACATATCTCATGTCTAATGCATTAGTTTGATCTTTGGTGTGTAGGTTACTCTCGTTCAATCTCAGCACTAAAACTCTGAAAATTGCAAAGTCTTCAAAATCACTTCAATATAGTATTTCAGTTTGAAAAAATGTTTTCCGAAAGGTTTTAATCATAATTTCAATGAGTTTTGAATTATTTGAAAGTTTTTTAATCTTATACGAAAATGTTTCTAGTCAATGGAATGGTTCTTGAGTGTCAAAATATTTATGTTTCAAAAATAAGGCTATCCAGCTATTTGCCAAAATTTTCCAGAAGGCACGAGCGCACTATCAGTGTTTATTGCACGTTGATAGGGTTCTATAATAAAACATTTGTTTTTCTGGAAAATTGTCTATAGCGCGCTATCCCCTTTGATAACTCGCTATAAATCTGTTGCCGTGATCTTTCCATTTTTAGTAAAATGGGCATTAGCACGCTTTAGGCCTTCATAACACGCTATCGAAAAGTTTGGAAAACTCGAGCTCTCTGGTTTGTGTATATCGACCTGCTATAACCTGTTACCTGTCAATAGAAAACATGATACATAACCCATTAGAACGCTATCCACGTCTGAGACAAAAATCTAATATTTCTAACGAGAAAAATGTGGGTACTTCTGCTTGCTCGAATTTTCTATTCCTTACACAATTTTTCCAGCTTATCTTAATTGAAATATTTTCTACTAACACCTAGATGATTCCCATTGTCTCGCACGCCCAAAACAACTTTAGATTAAACAATGTTTTGAATTCAAATCATTCTGTACTCTCTTGCTCTTTAACCCAGCAACTTCTAATTTTATAAAACACACATTCTCTAATTTTAAAAAATACAACAGACACGATTTTTGCAAGGTAGATTGATGATAACGTCATTGTTCAGCAAGTTCTTCATTTTATCCCTTTTGTGCTTAGATTTGCTAAGGCTATCCATTGTTTTAAACTGTAAGTAGATGAAGTGGTCTCGGTAAGATAACACATCAAAAAAGAACACATCACTTGTATTGCATCTAGAACACATCAAACAATAGCTTTCGAAGTCTACAAAGATCAAGCTCGAAGAACGAAGACATGTCTCATGTCTAATGCATTAGTTTGATCTTTGGTGTGTAGGTTACTCTCGTTCAATCTCAGCACTAAAACTCTGAAAATTGCAAAGTCTTCAAAATCACTTCAATATAGTATTTCATTTTGAAAAAATATTTTCCGAAAGGTTTTAATCATAATTTCAATGAGTTTTGAATTATTTAAAAGTTTTTTAATCTTATACGAAAATGTTTCTAGTCAATGGAATGGTTCTTGAGTGTCAAAATATTTATGTTTCAAAAATAAGGCTATCCAGCTATTTGCCAAAATTTTCCAGAAGGCACGAGCGCACTATCAGTGTTTATTGCACGTTGATAGGGTTCTATAATAAAACATTTGTTTTTCTGGAAAATTGTCTATAGCGCGCTATCCCCTTTGATAACTCGCTATAAATCTGTTGCCGTGATCTTTCCATTTTTAGTAAAATGGGCATTAGCACGCTTTAGGCCTTCATAACATGCTATCGAAAAGTTTGGAAAACTCGACCTCCCTGTTTTGTGTATATCAACCTGCTATAACCTGTTATCTGTCAATAGAAAACATGATACACAACCCATTAGAACGCTATCCACGTCTGAGACAAAAATCTAATATTTCTAACGGGAGAAATGTGGGTACTTCTGCTTTTTCGAATTTTCTATTCCTTACACAATTTTTCCAGCTTATCTTAATTGAAATATTTTCTACTAACACCTAGATGATTCCCATTGTCTCGCACGCCCAAAACAACTTTAGATTAAACAATGTTTTGAACTCAAATCATTCTGTACTCTCTTGCTCTTTAACCCAGCAACTTCTAATTTTATAAAACACACATTCTCTGATTTTCAAAAATACAACACACACGATTTTTGCAAGGTAGATTGATGATAACGTCATTGTTCAGCAAGTTCTTCATTTTATCCCTTTTGTGCTTAGATTTGCTAAGGCTATCCATTGTTTAAAACTGTAAGTAGATGATGTGGTCTCGGTAAGATAACACATTAAAAAAGAACACATCACTTGTATTGCATCTAGA
This sequence comes from Paratinospora sagittata, assembly GCA_035771175.1. Taxonomy (NCBI): domain Eukaryota; kingdom Viridiplantae; phylum Streptophyta; class Magnoliopsida; order Ranunculales; family Menispermaceae; genus Paratinospora; species Paratinospora sagittata. Next base: position 81,635 of record JAYMFD010003236.1, on the reverse strand, counting down.
ACACATCAAAAAATAGCTTTCGAAGTCTACAAAGATCAAGCTCGAAGAACGAAGACATATCTCATGTCTAATGCATTAGTTTGATCTTTGGTGTGTAGGTTACTCTCGTTCAATCTCAGCACTAAAACTCTGAAAATTGCAAAGTCTTCAAAATCACTTCAATATAGTATTTCATTTTGAAAAAATGTTTTCCGAAAGGTTTTAATCATAATTTCAATGAGTTTTGAATTATTTAAAAGTTTTTTAATCTTATACCAAAATGTTTCTAGTCAATGGAATGGTTCTTGAGTGTCAAAATATTTATTTTTCAAAAATAAAGCTATCCAGCTGTTTGCCAAATTTTCCAGAAGGCACGAGCGCACTATCAGTATTTATAGCACGTTGATAGGGTTCTTTAATAAAACATTTGTTTTTCTGGAAAATTGTCTATAGCGCGCTGTCCCCTTTGATAACTCGCTATAAATCTGTTGCCGTGATCTTTCCATTTTTAGTAAAATGGGCATTAGCACGCTTTAGGCCTTCATAACACGCTATCGAAAAGTTTGGAAAACTCGAGATCTCTTGTTTGTGTATATCGACCTGCTATAACCTGTTATCTGTCAATAGAAAACATGATACACAACCCATTAGAACGCTATCCACGTCTGAGACAAAAATCTAATATTTCTAACGGGAGAAATGTGGGTACTTCTGCTTTTTCGAATTTTCTATTCCTTACACAATTTTTCCAGCTTATCTTAATTGAAATATTTTCTACTAACACCTAGATGATTCCCATTGTCTCGCACGCCCAAAACAACTTTAGATTAAACAATGTTTTGAACTCAAATCATTCTGTACTCTCTTGCTCTTTAACCCAGCAACTTCTAATTTTATAAAACACACATTCTCTGATTTTCAAAAATACAACACACACGATTTTTGCAAGGTAGATTGATGATAACGTCATTGTTCAACAAGTTCTTCATTTTATCCCTTTTGTGCTTAGATTTGCTAAGGCTATCCATTGTTTAAAACTGTAAGTAGATGAAGTGGTCTCGGTAAGATAACACATTAAAAAAGAACACAACACTTGTATTGCATCTAGAACACATCAAAAAATAGCTTTCGAAGTCTACAAAGATCAAGCTCGAAGAACGAAGACATATCTCATGTCTAATGCATTAGTTTGATCTTTGGTGTGTAGGTTACTCTCGTTCAATCTCAGCACTAAAACTCTGAAAATTGCAAAGTCTTCAAAATCACTTCAATATAGTATTTCATTTTGAAAAAATGTTTTCCGAAAGGTTTTAATCATAATTTCAATGAGTTTTGAATTATTTAAAAGTTTTTTAATCTTATACCAAAATGTTTCTAGTCAATGGAATGGTTCTTGAGTGTCAAAATATTTATTTTTCAAAAATAAAGCTATCCAGCTGTTTGCCAAATTTTCCAGAAGGCACGAGCGCACTATCAGTATTTATAGCACGTTGATAGGGTTCTTTAATAAAACATTTGTTTTTCTGGAAAATTGTCTATAGCGCGCTGTCCCCTTTGATAACTCGCTATAAATCTGTTGCCGTGATCTTTCCATTTTTAGTAAAATGGGCATTAGCACGCTTTAGGCCTTCATAACACGCTATCGAAAAGATTGGAAAACTCGAGCTCTCTTGTTTGTGTATATCGACCTGCTATAACCTGTTATCTGTCAATAGAAAACATGATACACAACCCATTAGAACGCTATCCACGTCTGAGACAAAAATCTAATATTTCTAACGGTAAAAATGTGGGTACTTCTGCTTGCTCGAATTTTCTATTCCTTACACAATTTTTCCAGCTTATCTTAATTGAAATATTTTCTACTAACACCTAGATGATTCCCATTGTCTCGCACGCCCAAAACAACTTTAGATTAAACAATGTTTTGAATTCAAATCATTCTGTACTCTCTTGCTCTTTAACCCAGCAACTTCTAATTTTATAAAACACACATTCTCTAATTTTAAAAAATACAACACACACGATTTTTGCAAGGTAGATTGATGATAACGTCATTGTTCAACAAGTTCTTCATTTTATCCCTTTTGTGCTTAGATTTGCTAAGGCTCTCCATTGTTTTAAACTGTAAGTAGATGAAGTGGTCTCGGTAAGATAACACATTAAAAAAGAACACATCACTTGTAATGCATCTAGAACACATCAAACAATAGCTTTCGAAGTCTACAAAGATCAAGCTCGAAGAACGAAGACATATCTCATGTCTAATGCATTAGTTTGATCTTTGGTGTGTAGGTTACTCTCGTTCAATCTCAGCACTAAAACTCTGAAAATTGCAAAGTCTTCAAAATCACTTCAATATAGTATTTCATTTTGAAAAAATGTTTTCCGAAAGGTTTTAATCATAATTTCAATGAGTTTTGAATTATTTAAAAGTTTTTTAATCTTATACGAAAATGTTTCTAGTCAATGGAATGGTTCTTGAGTGTCAAAATATTAATTTTTCAAAAATAAGGCTATCCAGCTGTGTGCCAAAATTTTCCAGAAGGCACGAGCGCACTATCAGTGTTTATTGCACGTTGATAGGGTTCTATAATAAAACATTTGTTTTTCTGGAAAATTGTCTATAGCGCGCTATCCCCTTTGATAACTCGCTATAAATCTGTTGCCGTGATCTTTCCATTTTTATTAAATGGGCATTAGCACGCTTTAGGCCTTCATAACACGCTATCGAAAAGTTTGGAAAACTCGAGCTCTCTGCTTTGTGTATATCGACCTGCTATAACCTGTTATCTGTCAATAGAAAACATGATACACAACCCATTAGAACGCTATCCACGTCTGAGACAAAAATCTAATATTTCTAACGAGAAAAATGTGGGTACTTCTGCTTGCCCGAATTTTCTATTCCTTACACAATTCTTCCAGCTTATCTTAATTGAAATATTTTCTACTAACACCTAGATGATTCCCATTGTCTCGCACGCCCAAAACAACTTTAGATTAAACATTGTTTTGAATTCAAATCATTCTGTACTCTCTTGCTCTTTAACCCAGCAACTTCTAATTTTATAAAACACACATTCTCTGATTTTCAAAAATAGAACACACACGATTTTTGCAAGGTAGATTGATGATAACGTCATTGTTCAGCAAGTTCTTCATTTTATCCCTTTTGTGCTTAGATTTGCAGAGGCTATCCATTGTTTTAAACTGTAAGTAGATGAAGTGGTCTCGGTAAGATAACACATCAAAAAAGAACACATCACCTGTATTGCATCTAGAACACATCAAACAACAGCTTTCGAAGTCTACAAAGATGAAGCTCGAAGAACGAAGACATATCTCATGTCTAATGCATTAGTTTGATATTTGGTGTGTAGGTTACTCTCGTTCAATCTCAGCACTAAAACTCTGAAAATTGCAAAGTCTTCAAAATAACTTCAATATAGTATTTCATTTTGAGAAAATGTTTTCCGAAAGGTTTTAATCATAATTTCAATGAGTTTTGAATTATTTAAAAGTTTTTTAATCTTATCCCAAAATGTTTCTAGTCAATGGAATGGTTCTTGAGTGTCAAAATATTTATTTTTCAAATATAAGGCTATCCAGCTGTTTGCCAAAATTTTCCAGAAGGCACGGGCGCACTATCAGTGTTTATAGCACGTTGATAGGGTTCTATAATAAAACATTTGTTTTTCTGGAAAATTGTCTATAGCGCGCTATCCCCTTTGATAACTCGCTATAAATCTGTTGCGTGAACTTTCCATTTTTAAAATGGGCACTAGCGCGCTTTAGGCCTTCATAACACGCTATCGAAAAGTTTGGAAAACTCGAGCTCTCGGGTTTGTGTATATCGACCTGCTATAACCTGTTATCTGTCAATAGAAAACATGATACGCAACCCATTAGAACGCTATCCACGTCTGAGACAAAAATCTAATATTTCTAACGAGAAAAATGTGGGTACTTCTGCATGCCCGAATTTTCTATTCTTTACACAATTTTTCCAGCTTATCTTAATTGAAATATTTTCTACTAACACCTAGATGATTCCCATTGTCTCGCACGCCCAAAACAACTTTAGATTAAACAATGTTTTGAATTCAAATCATTTTGTACTCTCTTGCTCTTTAACCCAGCAACTTCTAATTTTATAAAACACACATTCTCTGATTTTCAAAAATACAACAAACACGATTTTTGCAATGTAGATTGATGATAACGTCATTGTTCAGCAAGTTCTTCATTTTATCCCTTTTGTGCTTAGATTTGCTAAGGTTATCCATTGTTTTAAACTGTAAGTAGATGAAGTGGTCTCGGTAAGATAACACATCAAAAAAGAACACATCACTTGTATTGAATCTAGAACACGTCAAACAATAGCTTTCGAAGTCTACAAAGATCAAGCTCGAAGAACGAAGACATATCTCATGTCTAATGCATTAGTTTGATCTTTGGTGTGTAGGTTACTCTCGTTCAATCTCAGCACTAAAACTCTGAAAATTGCAAAGTCTTCAAAATCACTTCAATATAGTATTTCATTTTGGGAAAATGTTTTCCGAAAGGTTTTAATCATAATTTCAATGAGTTTTGAATTATTTAAAAGTTTTTTAATCTTATACCAAAATGTTTCTAGTCAATGGAATGGTTCTTGAGTGTCAAAATATTTATTTTTCAAAAATAAGGCTATCCAGCTGTTTGCCAAAATTTTCCAGAAGGCACGGGCGCACTATCAGTGTTTATAGCACGTTGATAGGGTTCTATAATAAAACATTTATTTTTCTGGAAAATTGTCTATAGCGCGCTATCCCCTTTGATAACTCGCTATAAATCTGTTGCGAGATCTTTCCATTTTTAAAATGGGCATTAGCGCGCTTTAGGCCTTCATAACACGCTATCGAAAAGTTTGGAAAACTCGAGCTCTCGGGTTTGTGTATATCGACCTGCTATAACCTGTTATCTGTCAATAGAAAACATGATACACAACCCATTAGAACGCTATCCACGTCTGAGACAAAAATCTAATATTTCTAACGAGAAAAATGTGGGTACTTCTGCTTGCTCGATTTTTCTATTCCTTACACAGTTTTTCCAGCTTATCGTAATTTAAATATTTTCTACCAACACCTAGATGATTCCCATTGTCTCGCACGCCCAAAACAACTTTAGATTAAACAATGTTTAGAATTCAAATCATTTTGTACTCTCTTGCTCCTTAACCCAGAAACTTCTAATTTTATAAAACACTCATCCTCTGGTTTTCAAGAATACAACACACACGAGTTTTTGCAAGTTAGATTGAGCTTTCCAAAGAGTTTTTCAAGAGAAAAAAGTAATGATTCTTGCATTTGCCAAAACAAGCTTCGAATTGAATCAAAATTGCAATCTGTCTTGATGGTAACGTCATTGTTCAGCAAGTTCTTCATTTTATCCCTTTTGTACTTAGATTTGCAGAGGCTATCCATTGTTTTAAACTGTATGTAGATGAAGTGGTCTCGGTAAGATAACACATCAAAAAAGAACACATCACCTGTATTGCATCTAGAACACATCACACAACAGCTTTCGAAGTCTACAAAGATCAAGCTCGAAGAACGAAGACATATCTCATGTCTAATGCATTAGTTTGATCTTTGGTTCTAGAGTGTCAAAATATTAATTTTTCAAAAATAAGGCTATCTAACAATTTGCCAAAATTTTCCAGAAGGCACTAGTGATGCAAACCAAGGAGCTGGACAAGTTGATCATACACTTGGAATGGAGCTGAATATGCACAAGACCCTTTGTCACTTTCGAGTGGTTCAATTACAAGACTTAGAGCCAAACGTTTCAAGGAAGCGCTAAGTGGGCTAATCTAAGGGAATTGGGTTGATTCTAAAAAGGCCAAGATGGGCTCAAATAATAATCAAGGCTTAGTCCATGTCATCAAAGCAATTGAAGAAGCTAATTAGCACACAAAACGTATCAGCATGGACTGACCATCAAAGGGCATGAATTTGTTGACTTTTAAGGATATTAAGTAGGGGAATAAACTTGGTCCTGGCTGGTTATGTTTTAAATACATTGAACTTAGTTAATTAGCTATTTCGGTTACCTTTAGAAGTCCAAGAGGACTAAAAACATGGGAACTTGTCCTTTAGAAGTCCAAGAGGCCTATAAACGTGGGAACTCGTTCTTTAGAAGTCCAAGAGGCCTAAAAACGTGGGGACTTGTCCTTTGTAGATTTATTGGTAGCAAGGCGAGTTCTCAGTGTGCAGGTTAACGAGGAAAAAAGTAACCAAAGGGAGAACTTGTTTCATACTCGGTGCTTTGTAAACAACAAAGTTTGCAGTGTCATTATCGATGGAGGGAGTTGCACAAACGTTGCCAGCAGTTATTTGATGGAGAAATTGGCCTTAACTACCTTGAAACATCCTCACCCTTATCGGCTTTAGTGGCTGAATGACTGTTGCAAAATCAAGGTGACAAGGCAAGTGTTGGTGGCATTATCCATTGGTAAATATGAGGATGAGGTGCTTTGTGATGTGGTTCCTATGCATGCATGCCATTTATTGTTGGGAAGACCATGGCAGTATGATAAAAGGGCTAAGCATGATGGATTCACAAATAGGTATTCTTTCACTCATAAAGGGCAGCCTATTATTCTTGTGCCATTGGCTCCAAAACAAGTCAGGGAGGACCAATTAAAGTTACAAAGCTCAAATGAAAAAAAGAAAGAAAAAGAAATGAAGGCCGAAATTGAAAAAAAAAAGAGAGAAAAAAACATTGATCAGAGAAAAAAAGAAAGAGAGGGGATTTCAGCCATAGTGAGAGCAAGAGAGGAAAAATTCAATTGCATTGCAAAAAAAAGTGAGATCAAGAGAGCATTATTATCACACCGGCCCCTTGTTGTACTCATGTACAAGGAGGCTCTTTTATGTACTACTGATCTCGTCGGTGCTTTGCCGAGCGTTATTGTTTCTCTTTTGCAGGAGTTTGAAGATGTCCTTCCCGAAGAAGTACCTTATGGATTACCTCTAATCCGAGGGATTGAACATCAAATTGATTTCATACCAGGTGCATCAATTCCAAACCGACTTGCTTATTGGAGTAATCTCGAGGAGACCAAGGAACTCCAAAGTCAAGTAGGTGAATTATTGGAGAAGGGGTATGTGCGTGAAAGCATGAGTCCTTGTGCAGTTTCGGTGCTGTTAGTTCCTAAGAAGGATGGAACATGGAGGATGTGTGTTGACTGCCGAGCCATCAACAACATAACGGTAAAGTATCGTCATCCCATTCGTAGATTAGACGATATGCTGGATGAATTGCATGGTTCTTGTGTCTTTACAAAAATTGATCTTAAGAGTGGATATCATCAGATTAGGATGAAGGAAGGTGATGAATGGAAAACTGCTTTTAAGACTAAATGTGGGTTTTTTATGAGTGGTTAGTGATGCCTTTCGGTTTAACTAATGCTCCGAGCACATTTATGCGTTTAATGAACCATGTTTTGCGTGCATTTATTGGCAGATTTATCGTTGTGTATTTTGATGATATCCTAATTTATAGCAAAAACTTGGAAGAACATGTAATGCATTTGAAATCTGTTTTGGAAATTCTAAGGAAAGAAAAGTTGTTTGCTAATCTCAAGAAGTGCACCTTTTGCACGGATACACTTGTGTTTCTTGGTTTTGTTGTTAGTAAGAGAGGAATTGAGGTGGACGAGGAAAAGGTTAAGGCAATCCAAGAGTGGACAATCAGCCAAGTGAGGAGTTTCCACGGCTTAGCTAGCTTCTATAGACGGTTTGTGCGTGATTTTAGTAGCTTAGCCTCACCTTTTACTGAAGTCATCAAGAAAAATGTGCCGTTTAAGTGGGGGAAAGAACAAGAAAGGGCATTTAATCTGATCAAAGAAAAGTTAACTAATGCACCTTTGCTTGTTTTACCTAACTTTGCTAAGACTTTTGAAATTGAGTGTGATGCTTCAGGTATAGGTATTGGAGCTGTTTTGATGCAAGAAGGCCGTCCAGTTGCTTATTTCAGTGAAAAGTTGAGTGGGGCAGCCCTAAATTACCCTACTTATGATAAGGAGATGTACGCCTTGATAAGGGCTTTGGAAAATTGGCAGCACTATCTATGGCCAAAGGAATTCGTGATTCACATAGATCATGATTTGAAGCATTTGAAAGGACAGCAAAAGTTGAACAGACGCCATGCCAAGTGGGTGGAATTCATTGAAACATTACCTTATGTGATCAGATACAAGCAAGGTAAGGAAAATGTGGTGGCTGACGCATTGTCCCGAAGGTATGCTTTACTTTCCCTTTTAGATACAAAATTGCTTGGTTTTGAATACATTAAGGATTTGTATGCACAAGATTCTGATTTTGATGAAGTGTTCAATGCATGTGAAAAAATGGTGTTTGGTATGTTTTATAGGCATGATGGATTTTTGTTTCGGGAAAATAAACTGTGTGCCTATGTGTTCTTTGCGTGAATTGTTTGTGAGAGAAGCTCATGGTGGTGGTTTGATGGGTCATTTTGGTGTAGCTAAGACATTAGGAATTTTGCGTGATCATTTTTTTGGGCCTCATATGAAACGTGATGTGGAAAGAATCTATGAGAAGTGTATCACGTGTAAACAGGCCAAGTCTAAGTTGAAACCCCATGGTTTGTACACCCCTTTGCCAACACCTAGTGAACCTTGGACTGATATTTCTATGGATTTTGTTTTGGGATTACCTAGGACTAAAAGGGGGAAAGATTCCGTTTTTGTGGTGGTAGATAGATTTTCCAAGATGGCACACTTCATTGCATGTCATAAAACCGATGATGCATCACATATAGTTGATTTGTTCTTCAAAGAAATTGTTAGGTTACATGGCATTCCTAGGACCATTGTTTCTGATAGGGATGCAAGGTTTTTGAGTTACTTTTGGAAGACATTGTGGGGAAAGTTGGGAACCAAGTTATTGTTTTCTACTACTTGTCATCCACAAACGGATGGTCAAACTGAAGTAGTAAATAGAACTTTGTCTTCTTTGTTACGTGCTATCATTAAAAAGAACTTGAAAACATGGGAAGATTGTTTGCCACATGTTGAATTTGCTTATAATCGAAGTATTCATTCTGCAACTAAATTTTCACCATTTGAAATTGTTTATGGTTTTAACCCATTGTCACATTTGGATTTAACTTTTTTACCTTTGAGTGAACATGTAAACTTAGATGGCAAAAAGAAGGCAGAATTTGTAAAGATGATTCATGAACAGGCACGGCTGAACATTGAAAGGAGGACTAAACAATATGTCCAACAAGCCAACAAGGGACGCAAGAAGGTAGTGTTTGAACCCGGAGATTGGGTTTGGTTTCACTTAAGGAAGGACTGTTTTCCGGAGAAACGACATTCAAAACTCCTACCTCGGGGTGACGGACCATTTCAAATAGTGGAACGCATCAATGATAATGCCTACAAGCTTGACTTACCAGGTGAGTATGGTGTCAGTGCAAGCTTTAATGTTGCTGATTTGCCTCCTTTTGATATACGTGATGATTTGAGGACAAATCCTTCTCAAGAGGGGGAGAATGATGCAAACCAAGGAGCTGGACAAGTTGATCATACACTTGGGAATGGAGCTGAATATGCACAAGACCCTTTGTCACTTCCAAGTGGTCCATTTACAAGACTTAGAGCCAAACGTTTCAAGGAAGCGCTAAATGGGCTAATCCAAGAGAATTAGGCTGATTCTAAAAAGACCAAGATGGGCTCAAATAATAATCAAGGCTTAGTCCATGTCATCAAAGCAATTAAAGAAGCTAATTAGCACACAAAACATGCCAGCATGGACTGACCATCAAAGGGCATGAATTTGTTGACTTTAAGGATATTAAATAGGAGAATAAACTTGGTCCTGGCTGGTTATGTTTTAAATACATTGAACTTAGTCAATTAACTATTTTAGTTACCTTTAGAAGTCCAAGAGGCCTAAAAACATGGGGACTTGTCCTTTAGAAGTCCAAGAGGCCTATAAACATGGAAACTTGTTCTTTAGAAGTCCAAGAGGCCTAAAAAAGTGGGTACTTGTCCTTTAGAATCCCAATAGGCCTAAAAACATGGGGACTTGTCCTTTAGAAGTCCAAGAGGCCAAAAAACGTGGGGACTTGTTTATGTTGATGTTTGTGTTGTTTTAAATGTAGTTATGTCTTTTCCTATTCTTGGAGGGTTGTTCCAAGTATATATAGAGTGGTAGCTCGAATTTGAATGATAGATTATGTTTTGAGATCAAGTTAATCTTGTGAGGTCTTGTGTCCTCTTTCTTCTTAAAAGAACTCTTTGAACTTATCAAGTTAATCTTGTGGCGTTCAAGCAACCAAACTTATCACCTTGATTGTTGAATCTTGGTGTGGCGTTTTCATTCCTTCGTAGTCTTGGTTTTCATCTGGTTAGGTGACGGGTCAAGGCTCAACCAATCTTGTCTACACGATCTTGGGGTTCTTTTCCATCATTGTTATTGGGTTTCATCACAGTTGTTGGTGAAGTTCATATCAACTAGCGCACTATCAGTGTCACGCCTGGGTTGCACACAAAGTGCCCCCTACCCAGGGTGATAGGGACTTAAGACCCTCAACCTTTATGGATGCCATAATATTGTTCCACTATCGTACAGCCAGCCACATAAGTGCTCTTGTACGCAGAGTCTTTTATCGACACTATTCACTATTTGTGAATAGCGTCGGGCCTCCCCAAGTTTCGAACACGAGACCTTATATTCATAAGGTTTAAATCCGAATATTGAGTAGCCACTGAACCTACTCACTATTCATGAATAGTGGCTGGCAATACGAGAGTGGAACAATATTATGGCATCCATGAAGGCTGAGGGTCTTAAGTCCCAATCATCCTGGGTAGGGGGCACTTTGTGTGCAACCCAGGCGTGACAATCAGTGTTGATAGCACGTTGATAGGGTTCTATAATAAACAATTTGTTTTTCTGGAAAATTGCCTATAGCGCGCTATCCCCTTTGACAACTCACGATAAATCTGTTACCGTGATCTTTCCATTTTTAGTAAAATGGGCATTAGCGCGCTTTAGGCCATGATAACACGCTATCGAAAAGTTTGAAAAACTTGAGCTGTCGTGTTTGTGTATATCGACCTGCTATAGCCTGCTATCTGTCAATAGAGAACATGATACACAACCCAACAGAACGTTATCCACGTCTGAGACAAAAATCTAATATTTCTAATGAGAAAAATGTAGGTACTTCTGCTTGCTCGATTTTTCTATTCCTTACACAGTTTTTCCAGCTTATCTTAATTTAAATATTTTCTACTAACACCTAGATGATTCCCATTGTCTCGCACGCCCAAAACAACTTTAGATTAAACAATGTTTTGAATTCAAATCATTTTGTACTCTCTTGCTCTTTAACCTGCAACTTCTAACTTTATAAAACACTCATCCTCTGGTTTTCAAAAATACAACACACACGAGTTTTTCAAGTTAGATTGAGCTTTCCAAAGAGTTTTTCAAGAGAAAAAAGTAATGATTCTTGCATTTGCCAAAACAAGCTTCGAATTGAATCAAATTGCAATCTGTCCTGATGATAACGTCATTGTTCAGCAAGTTCTTCATTTCATCCCTTTTGTGCTTAGATTTGCTGAGGCTATCTATTGTTTTAAACTGTAACTAGATGAAGTGGTCTCGGTAAGATAACACATCAAAAGAGAACACATCACCTGTATTGCATCAAGAACACATCAAACAATAGCTTTCGAAGTCTACAAAGATCGAGCTCGAATAACGAAGACATATGTCATGCCTAATGCATTAGTTTGATCTTTGGTGTGTAGGTTACTCTCGATCAATCTCAGCACTAAAACTCTGAAAATTACAAAAGTCTTCAAAATCACTTCGATATAATATTTCATTTTGAAAAAATGTTTTTCGAAAGGTTTTAATCATAATTTCAATGAGTTTTGAATTACTTAAAAGTTTTTAATCTTACACCAAAATGTTTTGAGTCAATCGAATGGTTCTTGAGTGTCAAAATATTAATTTTTCAAAAATAAGGCTATCCAGCTGTTTGCCAAGATTTTCCAGAAGGCACGAGCGCACTATCAGTGTTGATATCACCTTGATAGGGTTCCATAATAAAACATTTGTTTTTCTGGAAAATTGTCTATAGCGAGCTATCCCCTTTGATACCTCGCTATAAATTTGTTGCCATGATCTTTCCATTTTTAGTAAAATGGACATTAGCGCGCTTTAGGCCTTGATAACACGTTATCGAAAAGTTTGGAAAACTCGAGCTCTCGAGTTTGTGTATATCGACCTGCTATAGCCTGCTATCTATTAATAGAGAACATGATACACAACCCAACAGAATCCACGTCTGAGACAAAAATCTAATATTTTTAACAAGAAAAATGTGGGTACTTCTACTTGCTCGATTTTTCTATTCCTTACACAGTTTTTCCAGCTTAACTTAATTTAAATATTTTCTACTAACACCTAGATGATTCCCATTGTCTCGCACGCCCAAAACAACTTTAGATTAAATAATGTTTTGAATTCAAATCATTTTGTACTCTCTTGCTCTTTAACCCGCAACGTCTAATTTTATAAAACACTCATCTTCTGAATTTCAAAAGTACAACACACACGATTTTTGCAAGTTAGATTGAGCTTTCCAAAGCGTTTTTCAAGAGAAAAAAGTAATGATTCCTGCATTTGCCAAAACAAGCTTCGAATTGAATCAAAATTGCAATCTGTCTTGATGATAACGTAATTGTTCAGCAAGTTCTTAATTTTATCCCTTTTGTGCTTAGATTTGCTGAGGCTATCCATTTTTTTAAACTGTAACTAGATGAAGTGGTCTCGGTAAGATAACACATCAAAAAAGAACACATCACCTGTATTGCATCAAGAACACATCAAATAATAGCTTTCGAAGTCTATAAAGATTAAGCTCGAAGAACGAAGACATATCTCATGTCTAATGCATTAGTTTGATTTTTGGTGTGTAGGTTACTCTCGATCTATCTCAGCAGTAAAACTCTGAAAATTGCAAAGTCTTCAAAATCACTTCGATATAGTATTTCATTTTGAAAAAATGTTTTCCGAAAGGTTTTAATCATAATTTCAATGAGTTTTGAATTATTTAGAAGTTTTTAATCTTATACCAATATGTTTTGAGTCAATAGAACGGTTCTTGAGTGTCAAAATATTAATTTTTTCAAAAATAAGGCTATCCAGCAGTTTGGCAAAATTTTCCAGAAGGCACCACCGCACTATTAGGGTTGCCAGCATGGACTGACCATCAAAGGGCATGAATTTGTTGAGTTGCAAGGATATTAAATAGGGGAATAAACTTGGTGCTGGCTGGTTATGTTTTAAATACATTGAACTTAGTCAATTAGGTATTTTGGTTACCTTTAGAAGTCCAAGAGGCCTAAAAACGTGGGGACTTGTTCTTTAGAAGTCCAAGAGGCCTAAAAACATGGGGACTTGTCCTTTAGAAGTCCAAGAGGCCTAAAAACGTGGGGACTTGTTCTTTAGAAGGGCAAGAGGCCCTAAAACGTGGGGACTTGTTTATGTTGATGTTTCTGTTGTTTTAAATTTAGTTATGTCTTTTCCTATTCTTGGAGGGTTGTTCCAAGTATATATAGAGTGGTAGCTCGAATTTGAATGATAGATTATGTTTTGAGATCAAGTTAATCTTGTGAGGTCTTGTGTCCTCTTTGTTCTTAAAAGAACTCTTTGAACTTATCAAGTTAATCTTGTGGTGTTCAAGCAACCAAACTTATCACCTTGATTGTTGAATCTTGGTGTGGCGTTTTCAATCCTTCGTAGTCTTGGTTTTCATCTGGTTACGTGACGGGTCAAGGCTCAACCAATCTTGTCTACACGATCTTGGGGTTCTAATCCATCATTGTTATTGGGTTTCATCACAATTGTTGGTGAAGTTCATATCATTTGGTATCAGAGCTTTGGTTCGAAGATAAGTTTGACTATCTTTTATTTTTATATTTTTTATTTCCTTAAAAAAAATTGTCAAAAAAAAAGGAGAAGCAAAGTGATTCCAGTAAGAAAATTTCCTCTTTTCAATCTTGTTTCTCACCTTATTCATGTTCTTGATCTTTTGATGAGTTTTGGATGTTTCTCATTTTTGAATTGCTGCTAGATTATTTTGAATTAGTTCTTGAAGTTTGATTAAGAACTAAAGTAGACACAAAAGAGTGGAAAAAGGCAAGAGTGTGTGAGACCATAAGAAGGTAAAAGCTATTTCGAGTGAAAACACGAGTGCAAGTGTATCAAATTCTAGAGTGAAACACGTGAGGAAGTGCTTGTGAGGATTCTAACCTTGTTTTGCAGATTCTAAATATATCCAATAATCAAGAAGAAGATACAACCGAAGAAGTTCGACAACATGCAGTTCCGAACCTCCAAATGCAAGCGTTGTTAGGGGAGATGAGGCGTATGTTGAGGGATGAATTAAAACCTATTCACGAGAGGTTGGACAGGGTAGAAGCGGGAACTCCTAGGAAACAACGACAAGACATCCACAATAGGCAGCAAGGTGGGCGTGTTCCGTGGTGGAATGTTGAGGAAGTGGTAGAGTCGGAGCAGTTTGATGAGCCATATTTGAACCGGGGCAGGTTTGAGCGTGGGAATGGGAATCGAGAAGCTTGGATGGGTAGGCCTCTGAGAGATAATGATTTAGGAAACATAAAGGATAAAATCCCATCTTTTCAAGGTAAAAGTGATCCTGAAGTTTATTTGGAGTGGGAAAGTAAAATGGAGATGGTGTTTGATTGTCACAACTACTCGGAGATAAAGAAGGTTAAGTTGGCTACAATTGAATTCACCGATTATGCCATTGTTTGGTGGGATCAATTACTGATTAATAGGAGAAGGAATAGAGAGCCACCCGTGGACACTTGGGAGGAGATGAAAATGCTTATGAGGAAGTGTTTTGTACGCAACCACTATCATAGGGGATTGTATCAAAAGTTGCAGAGGTTAAATCAAGGTTCCAAGAGTGTGCAAGAATATTACAAGGAGATTGAAGTAGCTATGATCCGGGCTAATGTAGAAGAGGACCGGGAGGCCACCATGGCTAGGTTTTTGCACGGTTTAAATCGTGAGATTGCGGATATAGTCGAGATGCAGCACAATGTTGAGTTGACAGAAATGGTGCATCATACCATAAAGGTGGAGGAACAGTTCAAACGAAAGGGGTTGGCTAGGAGGGGACAACATATGGCTACCACCAGCCCGTGGAAGACAGCTCAACAAAGGGACGAGCAGCTACAAAATAAGCCAAAATTTGAACCCTTTCAGAATGCCAAACCAACGACCATCGCTACTTCAGGTAACACTGAAACTTCAAGTTCTAACAAACGTGATATTAAGTGTTTTAAATGTCAGGGGCGGGGACACATAGCTAGCCAGTGTGTAAACAAAAGGGTGATGGTGATAAACGCCCAAGGAGAGCTTGAGTCAGAGAATGAGGAAGAAGTAGATGATGCTGACATGCCACCTTTGGAGGATGCCGATGATGAGCAAAGTGCTGTGATTGGAGATTTATTGGTAGCAAGGCGAGTTCTCAATGTGCAGGTTAAGGAGGAAGAAAGTAACCAAAGGGAGAACTTGTTTCATACTCGGTGCTTTGTAAACAACAAAGTTTTCAGTGTCACTATCGATGGAGGGCGTTGAAAAAACGTAGCCAACACTTATTCGGTGGAGAAATTGGCCTAACTACCTTGAAACATCCTCACCCTTATCGGCTTCAGTGGCTGAATGAATGTGGCGAAATCAAGGTAACAAGGCAAGTGTTGGTGGCATTATCCATTAGTAAATATGAGGATGAGGTGCTTTGTGATGTGGTTCCTATGCATGCATGCCATTTATTGTTGGGAAGACCATGGCAGTATGATAAGAGTGCTAGGCATGATGGATTCACAAATAGGTATTCTTTCACTCATAAAGGGCAGCCTATTATTCTTGTGCCATTGACTCCAAAACAAGTCAGGGAGGACCAATTAAAGTTACAAAGCTCAAATGAAAAAAAAAAAAAAGAAATGAAAGCCAAAATTGAGAAAAAAAAAAGAGAGAAAAAGACAAAGAGGGGATTTCAGCCATAGTGAGAGCAAGAGAGAAAAAATTCAATTACATTGCAAAAAAAGTGACATCAGGAGAGCATTATTTTCACACCAGCCCCTTATTGTACTAAAGTACAAGGAGGCTCTTTTATGTACTAGTGATCTCGTCGGTGCTTTGCTGAGCTTTATTGTTTCTCTTTTGCAGGAGTTTGAAGATGTCCTTCCCGAAGAAGTACCTTATGGATTACCTCCAATCCGAGGTATTGAACATCATTTGAACGGACAGCAAAGGTTGAACAGATGCCATGCCAAGTGGGTGGAATTCATTGAAACATTTCCTTACGTGATCAGATTCAAGCAAGGTGATGATTTGAGGACAAATCCTTCTCAAGAGGGGGAGAATGATGCAAACAAAGGAGCTAGACAAGTTGATCATACACTTGGGAATGGAGCTGAATATGCACACGACCCATTGTCACTTCCAAGTGGTCCAATTACAAGACTTAGAGCCAAACGTTTCAAGGAAGCGGTAAATGGGCTAATCCAAGAGAATTGGACTGATGCTATAAAGACCAAGCTCAAATAATAATCAAGGCTTAGTCCATGTCATCAAAGCAATTGAAGAAGCTAATTAGCACACAAAACGTGCCAGAATGGACTGACCATCAAAGGGCATGAATTTGTTGAGTTGCAAGGATATTAAATAAAGGAATAAACTTGGTCCGGGCTGGTTATGTTTGAAATACATTGAACTTAGTCAATTAGCTACTTTGGTTACCTTTAGAAGTCCAAAAGGCCTAAAAAAGTGGGGACTTGTCCTTTAGAAGTCCAAGAGGCCTAAAAACGTGGGGACTTGTTCTTTAGAAGTCCAAGAGGCCTAAAAACATGGGGACTTGTCCTTTAGTAGTGCAAGAGGCCTAAAAACAAGGGGACTTGTCCTTTAGAAGTCCAAGAGGCCTAAAAATGTGGGGACTTGTCCTTTAGAAGTCCAAGAGGCTTAAAAACGTGGGGACTTATTCTTTAGAAGTCCAAGGGGCCTAAAAACATGTGGACTTGTCCTTTAGAATTCCAACAGGCCTAAAAACGTGGGGACTTGTTCTTTAGAAGTCCATGAGCCCTAAAAACGTGGGGACTTGTCCTTTAGAAGTCCAAGAGGCCTAAAAACGTGGGGACTTGTTCTTTAGAAGTCCAAGAGGCCTAAAAACATGGGGACTTGTCCTTTAGAAGTCCAAGAGGCCTAAAAACATGGGGACTTGTCCTTTAGTAGTGCAAGAGGCCTAAAAACAATGGGACTTGTCCTTTAGAAGTCCAAGAGGACTAAAAACGTGGGGACTTGTTCTTTAGAAGTGCAAGAGGCCTAAAAACGTGGGGACTTCTTTATGATGATGTTTCTGTTGTTTTAAATTTAGTTATGTCTTTTCCTATTCTTGGAGGGTTGTTCTAAGTATATATAGAGTGGTAGCTCGAATTTGAATGATAGATTATGTTTTGAGATCAAGTTAATCTTGTGAGGTCTTGTGTCCTCTTTGTTCTTAAAAGAACTCTTTGAACTTATCAAGTTAATCTTGTGGCATTCAAGCAACCAAACTTATCACCTTGATTGTTGAATCTTGGTGTGGCGTTTTCAATCCTTCGTAGTCTTGGTTTTCATCTGGTTAGCTGACGGGTCAAGGCTCAACCAATCTTGTCTACACGATCTTGGGGTTCTAATCCATCATTGTTATTGGGTTTCATCACAATTGTTGGTGAAGTTCATATCATTTGGTATCAGAGCTTTGGTTCTAAGATAAGTTTGACTATCTTTTATTTTTATTTTTTTTATTTCCCAAAAAAGAAAATTGTCAAAAAAAAAAGGAGAAGGAAAGTGATTCCAGTAAGAAAATTTCCTCTTTTCAATCTTGTTTCTCACCTTATTCATGTTCTTGATCTTTTGATGAGGTTTGGTTGTTTCTCATTTTTGAATTGCTGCTAGATTATTTTGAATTAGTTCTTGAAGTTTGATTAAGAACTAAATTAGACACAAAAGAGTGGAAAAAGGCAAGAGTGTGTGAGACAGAAGGAGGGTAAAAGCTATTCAGAGTGAAAACACGAGTGCAAGTGTATCAAATTCTTGAGTGAAACACGTGAGGGAGTGCTTGTGAGGATTCTAACCTTGTTTTGCAGATTTTAAATATGTCCAATAATCAAGAAGAAGATACAACCGAAGAAGTTCGACAACATGCAGTTCTGAACCTCCAAATGCAAGCGTTGTTAGGGAGATGATGCGTATGTTGAGGGATGAATTAGAACCTAATCACGAGAGGTTGGACAGGGTAGAAGCGGGAACTCCTACGGAACAGCAACAAGACATCCACAATAGGCAGCAAGGTGGGCGTGTTCCGTGGCGGAATGTTGAGGAAGAGGCAGAGTCGGAGCAGTTTGATGAGCCATATTTGAACCAGGACAGGTTTGAGCGTGGGAATGGGAATCGAGAAGCTTGGATCGGTAGGCCTCGGAGAGATAATGATTTAGGAAACATAAAGGTTAAAATCCCATCTTTTCAAGGTAAAAGTGATCCTGAAGTTTATTTGGAGTGGGAAAGTAAAATGGAGATGGTGTTTGATTGTCACAACTACTCGGAGATAAAGAAGGTTAAGTTGGCTGCAATTGAATTCACCGATTATGCCATTGTTTGGTGGGATCAATTACTGATTAATAGGAGAAGGAATAGAGAGCCACCCGTGGACACTTGGGAGGAGATGAAAATGCTTATGGGGAAACGTTTTGTACGCAACCACTATTATAGGGGATTGTATCAAAAGTTGCAGAGGTTAAGTCAAGGTTCCAAGAGTGTGGAAGAATATTACAAGGAGATGGAAGTAGCTATTATCTGGGCTAATGTAGAAGAGGACCGGGAGGCCACCATGGCTAGGTTTTTGCACGGTTTAAATCGTGAGATTGCGGATATAGTCGAGATGCAGCACAATGTTGAGTTGACAGATATGGTGCATCATACCATAAAGGTGGAGGAACAGTTCAAACGAAAGGGGTTGGCTAGGAGGGGACAACCTATGGCTACCACCAGCCCGTGGAAGACAGCTCAACAAAGGGACGAGCAGCTACAAAATAAGCCAAAATTTGAACCCTTTCAGAATGCCAAACCAACGACCATCGATACTTCAGTTAACACTGAAACTTAAGGTTCTAACACACGTGATATTAAGTGTTTTAAATGTCAGGGGCGGGGACACATAGCTAGCTAGTGTGTAAACAAAAGGGTGATGGTGATAAACGCCCAAGGAGAGCTTGAGTCGGAGAATGAGGAAGAAGTTGATGATGCTGACATGCCACCTTTGGAGGATGCCGATGATGAGCAAAGTGCTGTGATTGGAGATTTATTGGTAGCAAGGCGAGTTCTCAATGTGCAGGTTAAGGAGGAAGAAAGTAACCAAAGGAGAACTTGTTTCATACTCGGTGCTTTGTAAACAACAAAGTTTTCAGTGTCACTATCGATGGAGGGGGTTGCACAAACGTAGCCAACACTTATTTGGTGGAGAAATTGGCCTTAACTACCTTGAAACATCCTCACCCTTATCGGCTTCAGTGGCTGAATGAATGTGGTGAAATCAAGGTAACAAGGCATATGTTGGTGGCATTATCCATTAGTAAATATGAGGATGAGGTGCTTTGTGATGTGGTTCCTATGCATGCATGCCATTTATTGTTGGGAAGACCATGGCAGTATGATAAGAGGGCTAGGCATGATGGATTCACAAATAGGTATTCTTTCACTCATAAAGGGCAGCCTATTATTCTTGTGCCATTAACTCCAAAACAACTCAGGGAGGACCAATTAAAGTTACAAAGCTCAAATGAAAAAAAAAAAGAAAAAGAAATGAAAGCCAAAATTGAGAAAAAAAAAGAGAGAAAAAGAAAGAGAGGGGATTTCAGCCATAGTGAGAGCAAGAGAGAAAAAATTCAATTACATTGCAAAAAAAAGTGAGATCAAGAGAGCATTATTTTCACACCAGCCCCTTACTGTACTCAAGTACAAGGAGGCTCTTTTATGTACTAGTGATCTCGTCGGTGCTTTGCTGAGCTTTATTGTTTCTCTTTTGTAGGAGTTTGAAGATGTCCTTCCCGAAGAAGTACCTTATGGATTACCTCCAATCCGAGGTATTGAACATCATTTGAACGGACAGCAAAGGTTGAACAGACGCCATGCCAAGTGGGTGGAATTCATTGACACATTTCCTTATGTGATCAGATTCAAGCAAGGTGATGATTTGAGGACAAGTCCATCTCAAGAGGGGGAGAATGATGCAAACAAAGGAGCTAGACAAGTTGATCATACACTTGGGAATGGAGCTGAATATGCACACGACCCATTGTCACTTCCAAGTGGTCCAATTACAAGACTTAGAGCCAAACGTTTCAAAGAAGCACTAAATGGGCTAATCCAAGAGAATTGGGCTGATGCTATAAAGACCAAGATGGGCTCAAATAATAATCAAGGCTTAGTCCATGTCATCAAAGCAATTGAAGAAGCTAATTACCACACAAAACGTACCAGCATGGACTGACCATCAAAGGGCATGAATTTGTTGAGTTGCAAGGATATTAAATAGGGGAATAAACTTGGTCCTGGCTGGTTATGTTTTAAATACATTGAACTTAGTCAATTAGCTACTTTGGTTACCTTTAGAAGTCCAAGAGGCCTAAAAAAGTGGGGACTTGTTCTTTAGAAGTCTAAGAGGCCTAAAAACGTGGGGACTTTTTCTTTAGAAGTGCAAGAGTCCTAAAAACGTGGGGACTTGTTTATGTTGATGTTTGTGTTGTTTTAAATTTAGTTATGTCTTTTCCTATTCTTGAAGGGTTGTTCCAAGTATATATAGATGGTAGCTCGAATTTGAATGATAGATTATGTTTTGAGATCAAGTTAATCTTGTGAGGTCTTGTGTCCTCTTTTCTTCTTAAAAGAACTCTTCGAACTTATCAAGTTAATGTTGTGGCGTTCAAGCAACCAAACTTATCACCTTGATTGTTGAATCTTGGTGTGACATTTTCAATCCATCGTAGTCTTGGTTTTCATTTGGTTAGCTGACGAGTTAAGGCTCAACCAATATTGTCTACACGATCTTGGGGTTGTAATCCATCATTGCTATTTGGTTTCATCACAATTGTTGGTGAAGTTCATATCACTTGCTCTTTAACCCGCAACTTTTAATTTTATAAAACACTCATCCTTTGATTTTCAAAAATACAACCCACACGATTTTTGCAAGTTAGATTGATCTTTCCAAAGAGTTTTTCAAGAGAAAAAAGTAATGATTCTTGCATTTGCCAAAACAAGCTTCGTATTGAATCAAAATTGCAATATGTCTTGATGATAACGTCATTGTTCAGCAAGTTTTTCATTTTATCCCTTTTCTGCTTAGATTTGCAGAGGCTATCAAATGTTTTAAACTGTAAGTAGATGAAGTGGTCTCGGTAAGATAACACATCAAAAAAGAACACATCACCTGTATTGCATCAAGAACACATCAAACAATAGCTTTCGAAGTCTATAAAGATCAAGCTCGAAGAACGAAGACATATCTCATGTCTAATGCATTAGTTTGATCTTTGGTGTCTAGGTTACTCTCGATCAATCTTAGAACTAAAACTCTGAAAATTGAAAAGTCTTCAAAATCACTTCGACATAATATTTCATTTTGAAAAAATGTTTTCCGAAAGGTTTTAATCATAATTTCAATGAGTTTTTAATTATTTAAAAGTTTTTAATCTTATACCAAAATGATTTGAGTCAAAATGATTTGAGTCAATGGAATGGTTCTTGAGTGTCAAAATATTAATTTTTTAAAAATAAGGCTATCTAGCAGTTTGGCAAAAATTTTCAGAAGGCACGAGCGCACTATCAGTGTTGATAGCACGTTGATAGGGTTCCATAATAAAACATTTGTTTTTCTGGAAAATTGTCTATAGCGCGATATCCCCTTTGATAACTCGCTATAAATCTGTTGCGATGATCTTTCCATTTTTAGTAAAATGGGCATTAGCGCGTTTTAGGCCTTGATAACACGCTATCGAAAAGTTTGGAAAACTCGAGCTCTCGGGTTCGTGTATATGGACCTGCTATAGCCTGCTATCTGTCAATAGAGAACATGATACACAACCCAACAGAACGCTATCCACATCTGAGACAAAAATCTAATATTTCTAACGAGAAAAATGTGGGTACTTCTGCTTGCTCGATTTTTCTATTCCTTACACTGTTTTTCCAGCTTATCTTAATTGAAATATTTTTTACTAACACTGAGATGATTCCCAATGTCTCGCACGCCCAAAAACACTTTAGATTAAACAATGTTTTGAATTCAAATCATTTTGTACTCTCTTGCTCTTTAACCTGCAACTTCTAATTTTATAAAACACTCATTCTCTGATTTTCAAAAATACAACACACACGATTTTTACAAGTTAGATTGATCTTTCCAAAGACTTTTTCAAGAGAAAAAAGTAATGATTCTTGCATTTGCCAAAACAAGCTTCGAATTGAATCAAAATTGCAATCTGTCTTGATGATAACGTCATTGTTCAACAAGTTTTTCATTTTATCCCTTTTGTGGTTAGATTTGCAGAGGCTATCAATTGCTTTAAACTGTAAGTAGATGAAGTGCTCTTGGTAAGATAACACATCAAAAAAGAACACATCACCTGTATTGCATCAAGAACACATCAAAAAATACCTTTCGAAGTCTATAAAGATCAAGCTCGAAGAACGAAGACATATCACATGTCTAATGCATTAGTTTGATCTTTGGTGTGTAGGTTACTCTCGATCAATCTCAGCACTAAAACTCTGAAAATTTCAAAGTCTTCAAAATCACATCGATATAGTATTTCATTTTGAAAAAATGTTTTCCGAAAGGCTTTCATCATAATTTCAATGAGTTTTGAATTATTTAAAAGCTTTTAATCTTATACCAATATGTTTTGAGTCAATGGAATGGTTCTTGAGTGTCAAAATATTAATTTTTTAAAAATTAGGCTATCCAGTAGTTTGGCAAAATTTTCCAGAAGGGACCAGCACACTATCAGTGTTGATAGCACGTTGATAGGGTTTTATAATAATACATTTGTTTTTCTGGAAAATTGTCTATAGCGCGCTATCCCCTTTGATAACTCGCTATAAATCTGTTGCCGTGATCTTTCAATTTTTAGTAAAATGGGCGTTAGCTCGCTTTAGGCCTTGATAACATGCTATCGAAAAGTTTGGAAAACACGAGCTCTCGGGTTTGTGTATATCGACCTGCTATAGCCTGCTATCTGTCAATAGAGAACATGATACACAACCCAACAGAACGCTATCCACATTTGAGACAAAAATCTAATATTTCTATCGAGAAAAATGTGGGTAATTCTTTTTGCTCGATTTTTCGATTCCTTACACTGTTTTTCCAGCTTATCTTAATTTAAATATTTTCTACTAACACCTAGATGATTCCCATTGTCACGCACGCCAAAAACAACTTTAGATTAAACAATGTTTTGAATTCAAATAATCTTGTACTCTCTTGTTCTTTAACCCGCAACTTCTAATTTTATAAAACACTCATCCTCTGGTTTTCAAAAATACAACACACACGATTTTTGCAAGTTAGATTGATCTTTCCAAAGAGTTTTTCAAGAGAAAAAAGTAATGATTCTTGCATTTGCCAAAATAAGCTTCGAATTGAATCAAAATTGCAATTTGTCTTGATGATAACGTCATTGTTCAGCAAGTTTTTCATTTTATCCCTTTGGTGCTTAGATTTGCTGAGGGTGTCCATTGTTTTAAACTGTAAGTAGATGAAGTGGTCTCGGTAAGATAACACATCAAAAAAGAACACATCACCAGTATTGCATCAAGAACACATCAAACAATAGCTTTCGAAGTCTACAAAGATCAAGCTCGAAGAACGAAGTCATATCTCATGTCTAATGCATTACTTTGATCTTTGGTGTGTAGGTTACTCTCGTTCAATCTCAGCACTAAAACTCTGAAAATTGCAAAGTCTTCAAAATCACATCGATATAGTATTTCATTTTGAAAAAATGTTTTACGAAAGGTTTTAATCCTAATTTCAATGAGTTTTGAATTATTTAGAAGTTTTTAATCTTATACCGAAATGTTTTGAGTCAATGGAATGGTTCTTGGTGTCAAAATATAAATTTTTCAAAAATAAAGCTATCAAGCAGTTTGGGAAAATTTCCCAGAAGGCCCCAGCGCACTATCAGTGTTGATAGCACCTTGATAGGGTTCTATAATAAAACATTTGTTTTTCTGGAAAATTGTCTATAGCGCGCTATCCCCTCTGATAACTCGCTATAAATCTATTGCCGTGATCTTTCCATTTCTAATAAAATGGGCATTAGCGCGCTTTAGGCCTTGATAATACGCTATCGAAAAGTTTGGAAAACTCGAGCTCTCGGGTCGGTGTATATCGACCTGCTATCGCCTGCTGTCTGTCAATAGAGAACATGAAACGCAACCCAACAGAATGTTATCCACGTCTGAGACAAAAATCTAGTATTTCTAACGAGAAAAATGTGGGTACTTCTGCTTGCTCGATTTTTCTATTCCTTACACAGTTTTTCCAGCTTATCTTAATTGAAACATTTTCTTCTAACGCCTAGATGATTCCCATTGTCTCGCACGCCCAAAACAACTTTAGATTAAACAATGTTTTGAATTCAAATCATTTTGTACTCTCTTGCTCTTTAACCCGCAACTTCTAATTTTATAAAACACTCATCCTCTGGTTTTCAAAAATACAACACACACGATTTTTGCAAGTTAGATTAAGCTTTCCAAAGAGTTTTTCAAGAGAAAAAGGTAATGATTCTTGCATTTGCCAAAATAAGCTTTGAATTGAATCAAAATTGCAATCTGTCTTGATGATAACGTCATTGTTCAGCAAGTTCTTCATTTTTTCCCTTTGGTGCTTAGATTTGCTGAGGCTATCCATTGTTTTAAACTGTAAGTAGATGAAGTGGTCTCGGTAAGATAACACATCAAAAAAGAACACATCACCTGTTTTGCATCAAGAACACATCAAACAATAGCTTTCGAAGTCTACAAAGATCAATCTCGAAGAACGAAGACATATCTCATGTCTAATGCATTAGTTTGATCTTTGGTGTGTAGGTTACTCTCGTTTAATCTCAGCACAAAAACTCTAAAAATTGCAAAGTCTTCAAAATCACTTCGATATAGTATTTCATTTTGAAAAAATGTTTTCCAAAAGGTTTTAATAATAATTTTAATGAGTTTTGAATTATTTAAAAGTTTTTAATCTTGTACCAAAATGTTTTGAGTCAATGGAATGGTTCTTGGTGTCAATATATAAATTTTTCAGAAATAAGGCTATCCAGAAGTTTTGCAAAATTTTCAAGAAGGCACCAGCGCACTATCAGTGTTGATAGCACCTTGATAGGGTTCTATAATAAAACATTTGTTTTTCTGGAAAATTGTCTATAGCGCTCTATCCCCTCTGATAACTAGCTATAAATCTGTTGCCGTGATCTTTCCATTTTTAATAAAATGGGCATTAGCGCGCTTAGTTCTTGATAACACGCTATCGAAAAGTTTGAAAAACTCGAGCTCCCGGGTTTGTATATATTGACCTGCTATCGCCTGCTGTCTGTCAATAGAGAACATGATACGCCACCCAACAGAACACTATCCACGTCTGAGACAAAAATCTAATATTTCTAACGAGAAAAATGTGGGTACTTCTGCTTGCTCGATTTTTCTATTCCTTACACAGTTTTTCCAGCTTATCTTAATTGAAATATTTTCTACTAACACCTAGATGATTCCCATTGTCTCGCACGCCCAAAACAACTTTAGATTAAACAATGTTTTGAACTCAAATCATTTTGTACTCTCTTGCTCTTTAACCCGCACCTTCTAATTTTATAAAACACTCATCCTCTAGTTTTCAAAAATACAACACACACAATTTTTGCAACTTAGATTGATCTTTCCAAAGAGTTTTTCAAGAGAAAAAAGTAATGATTCTTGCATTTGCCAAAACAAGCTTCGATTTGAATCAAAATTGCAATCTGTCTTGATGATAACGTCATTGTTCAGCTAGTTCTTCATTTTATCCCTTTGGTGCTTAGATTTGCTGATGCTATCCATTGTTTTAAACCGTAAGTAGATGAAGTGGTCTCGGTAAGATAACACATCAAAAAAGAACACATCACCTGTATTGCATGAAGAACACATAAAACAATAGCTTTCGAAGTCTACAAAGATCAAGCTCGAAGAACGAAGACATATCTCATGTCTAATGCATTAGTTTGATCTTTGGTGTGTAGGTTACTCTCGTTCAATCTCAGCACTAAAACTCTGAAAATTGCAAAGTCTTCAAAATCACTTCGAGATAGTATTCCATTTTGAGAAAATGTTTTCCGAAAGGTTTTAATCATAATTTCAATGAGTTTTGAATTATTTAAAAGTTTTTAATCTTATACCAAAATGTTTTGAGTCAATGGAATGGTTCTTGGTGTCAAAATATAAATTTTTCAAAAATAAGGTTGTCCAGCAGTTTGGCAAAATTTCCCAGAAGACAGCAGTGCCCTATCAGTGTTGATAGCACCTTGATAGGGTTCTATAGTAAAATATTTGTTTTTCTGGAAAA
Source organism: Paratinospora sagittata (assembly GCA_035771175.1). NCBI lineage: Eukaryota > Viridiplantae > Streptophyta > Magnoliopsida > Ranunculales > Menispermaceae > Paratinospora > Paratinospora sagittata. The sequence continues at coordinate 54,896 of JAYMFD010003236.1, read as the reverse complement.
TTGTCTATAGCGCGCTATCCCCTTTGATAACTCGCTATAAATCTGTTGCCGTGATATTTCCATTTTTAGTAAAATGGGCATTAGCGCGCTTTAGGCCTTGATAACACGCTATCGAAAAGTTTGGAAAACTCGAGCTCTCAGGTTGGTGTATATCGACCTGCTATCGCCTGCTGTCTGTCAATAGAGAACATGATACGCAACCCAACAGAACGCTATCCACGTCTAAGAAAAAAATCTAGTATTTCTAACAGGGAAAATGTGGGTACTTCTGCTTGCTCGATTTTTCTATTCCTTACACAATTTTTCCAGCTTATCTTAATTGAAATATTTTCTACTAACACCTAGATGATTCCCATTGTCTCGCTCGCCCAAAACAACTTTAGATTAAACAATGTTTTGAATTCAAATCATTTTGTACTCTCTTGCTCTTTAACCCGCAACTTCTAATTTTATAAAACACTCATCCTCTGGTTTCCAAAAATACAACACACACGATTTTTGCAAGTTAGATTGAGCTTTCCAAAGAGTTTTTCAAGGGAAAAAAGTAATGATTCTTGCATTTGCCAAAACAAGCTTCGAATTGAATCAAAATTGCAATCTGCCTTGATGATAACGTCATTGTTCAGAAAGTTCTTCATTTTATCCCCTTGGTGCTTAGATTTGCTGAGGCTATCCAGTGTTTTAAACTGTAAGTAGATGAAGTGGTCTCGGTAAGATAACACATCAAAAAAGAACACATCACCTGTATTGCATCAAGAACACATCAAACAATTGCTTTCGAAGTCTACAAAGATCAAGCTCGAAGAACGAAGACATATGTCATGTCTAATGCATTACTTTGATCTTTGGTGTGTAGGTTACTCTCGTTCAATCTCAGCACAAAAACTCTGAAAATTGCAAAGTCTTCCAAATCACTTCGATATAGTATTTCATTTTGAAAAAATGTTTTCCAAAAGGTTTTAATCATAATTTCAATGGGTTTTGAATTATTTAAAAGTTTTTAATCTTATACCAAAATGTTTTGAGTCAATGGAATGATTCTTGGTGTCAAAATATAAATTTTTCAAAAATAAGGCTATCCGAAGTTTGGCAAAATTTTCAAGAAGGCACCAGCGCACTATCAGTGTTGATAGCACCTTGATTGGGTTCTATAATAAAACATTTGTTTTTCTGGAAAATTGTCTATAGCGCGCTCTCCCCTCTGATAACTCGCTATAAATCTATTGCCGTGATTTTTCCATTTTTAATAAAATGGGCATTAGCGCGCTTTAGTCCTTGATAACACGCTATCGAAAAGTTTGGAAAACTCGAGCTCTCGGGTTTGTGTATATATCGACCTGCTATCGCCTGCTGTCTGTCAATAGAGAACATGATACGCAACCAAACAGAACGTTATCCACGTTTGAGACAAAAATCTAATATTTCTACCGAGAAAAATGTGGGTACTTCTGCTTGCTCGATTTTTCTATTCCTTACACAGTTTTTCAAGCTTATCTTAATTGAAATATTTTCTACTAACACCTAGATGATTCCCGTTGTCTCGCACGCCCAAAACAACTTTAGATTAAACAATGTTTTGAATTCAAATCGATTAGTACTCTCTTGCTCTTTAACCCACAACTTCTAATTTTATAAAACACACATCCTCTGGTTTTCAAAAATACAACACACACGATTTTTGCAAGTTATATTGAGCTTTCCAAAGAGTTTTTCAAGAGAAAAAAGTAATGATTCTTACATTTGCCAAAACAAGCTTCAAATAGAATCAAAATTGCAATCTGTCTTGATGATAACATCATTGTTCAGCAAGTTCTTCATTTTATCCCTTTGGTGCTTAGGTTTGCTGAGGCTATCCATTGTTTTGAACTGTAAGTAGATGAAGTGGTATCGGTAAGATAACACATCAAAAAAGAACACATCACCTGTATTGCATCAAGAACACATCAAACAATAGCTTTCGAAGTCTACAAAGATCAAGCTCGAAGAACGAAGTCATATCTCATGTCTAATGCATTACTTTGATCTTTGGTGTGTAGGTTACTCTCGTTCAATCTCAGCACTAAAACTCTGAAAATTGCAAAGTCTTCAAAATCACATCGATATAGTATTTCATTTTGAAAAAATGTTTTCCGAAAGGTTTTAATCCTAATTTCAATGAGTTTTGAATTATTTAAAAGTTTTTAATCTTATACCAAAATGTTTTGAGTCAATGGAATGGTTCTTGGTGTCAAAATATAAATTTTCAAAAATAAGGCTATCCAGCAGTTTGGGAAAATTTCCCAGAAGGCCCCAGCGCACTATCAGTGTTGATAACATCTTGATAGGGTTCTATAATAAAACATTTGTTTTTCTGGAAAATTGTCTATAGCGCGCTATCCCCTCTGATAACTCGCTATAAATCTATTGCCGTGATCTTTCCATTTTTAATAAAATGGGCATTAACGCGTGTTAGTTCTTGATAACACGCTATCGAAAATTTTGGAAAATTCGAGCTCTCGGGTTTGTCTATATCGACCTGCTATCGCCTGCTGTCTGTCAAAAGAGAACATGATACGCAACCCAACAGAACGTTATCCACGTCTGACACAAAAATCTAATATTTCTAACAAGAAAAATGTGGGTACTTCTGCTTGCTCGATTTTTCTATTCCTTACACAGTTTTTCCAGCTTATCTTAATTGAAATATTTTCTACAAACTCCTAGATGATTCCCATTGTCTCGCACGCCCAAAACAACTTTAGATTAAACAATGTTTTGAATTCAAATCATTTTGTACTCTCTTGCTCTTTAACCCGCAACATCTAATTTTAAAAAACCCTAATCCTCTGGTTTTCAAAAATACAATACACACGATTTTTGCAAGTTAGATTAAGCTTTCCTTAGAGTTTTTCAAGAGAAAAAAGTAATGATTCTTGCATTTGCCAAAAGTAGCTTTCAATTGAATCAAAATTGCAATCTGTCTTGATGATAACGTCATTGTTCAGCAAGTTCTTCATTTTATCCCTTTGGTGCTTAGATTTGCTGAGGCTATCCATTGTTTTAAACTGTAAGTAGATGAAGTGGTCTCGGTAAGATAACACATCAAAAAAGAACACATCACCTGCATTGCATCAAGAACACATCAAACAATAGCTTTTGAAGTCAACAAAGATCAAGCTCGAATAACGAAGACATATGTCATGTCTAATGCATTAGTTTGATCTTTGGTGTGTAGGTTACTCTCGTTCAATCTCATCCCAAAAACTCTGAAAATTGCAAAGTCTTCAAAATCACTTCGATATAGTATTTCATTTTGAAAAAATGTTTTCCAAAAGGTTTTAATCATAATTTCAAGGAGTTTTAAATTATTTAAAAGTTGTTAATCTTATACCAAAATGTTTTGAGTCAATGGAATGATTCTTGGTGTCAAAATATAAATTTTTAAAAAATATGGCTATCCAGAAGTTTGGCAAAATTTTGAAGAAGGCACCAGCGCACTATCAGTGTTGATAGCACCTTGATAGGGTTTGTGTATATCGACCTGCTATCGCCTGCTGTCTGTCAATAGCGAACATGATACGCAACCCAACAGAACGCTATCCACGTCTGGGACAAAAATCTAATATTTCTAACGAGAAAAATGTGGGTACTTCTGCTTGCTCGATTTTTCTATTCCATACACAGTTTTTCCAGCTTATCTTAATTGAAATATTTTCTACTAACACCTAGATGATTCCCATTGTCTCGCACGCCAAAAACAACTTTAGATTAAACAATGTTTTGAATTCAAATCATTTCGTACTCTCTTGCTCTTTAACCCGCAACTTCGAATTTTATAAAACACTCATCCTCTGGTTTTCAAAAATACAACACACACGATTTTTGCTATTTAGATTGAGCTTTCCAAAGAGTTTTTCAAGAGATAAAAGTAATGATTCTTGCATTTGCCAAAACAAGCTTCGAATTGAATCAAAATTGCAATCTGTCTTGATGATAACGTTATTGTTCAGTAAGTTCTTCATTTTATCCCTTTGGTGCTTAGATTTGTTGAGGCTATCCATTGTTTTAAACTGTAAGTACATGAGGTGGTCTCGGTAAGATAACACATCAAAAAAGAACACATCACCTGTATTGCATCAAGAACACATCAAACAATAGCTTTCGAAATCTACAAGGATCAAGCTCGAAGAACGAAGACATATGTCATGTCTAATGCATTAGTTTGATCTTTGGTGTGTAGGTTACTCTCGTTCAATCTCAACACTAAAACTCTGAAAAGTGCAAAGTCTTCAAAATCACTTCAATATAGTATTTCATTTTGAAAAAATGTTTTCCGAAAGGTTTTAATCATAATTTCAACGAGTTTTGAATTATTTAAATGTTTTTAATCTTATACCAAAATGTTTTGAGTCAATGGAATGGTTCTTGGTGTCAAAATATAAATTTTTCAAAAATAAGGCTATCCAAAACTTTGGCAAAATTTTCCAGAATGCACCAGCGCACTATCAGTGTTGATAGCACCTTGATAGGGTTCTATAATAAAACATTTGTTTTTCTGAAAAATTTTCCACAGCGCGCTATCCCCTCTGATAACTCGCTATAAATCTGTTGCCGTGATCTTTCTTGTAATACCCTGTATTTCACAAAAAAAAAAAAAAAAAAAAAAAAAAAAAAAAAAAAAAAAAATTACTATTTGAAATTTTTACTATTTGGGCAACGCCCGAACGTTCAGGCGCATGCCTGAACGTTCAGGCGCCTGCCAGAACGTTCAGGCGCCTGCCAGAACGTTCAGGCGGCATGCCAGAACGTTCAGGCGCCTGCCAGAACGTTCAGGCGCCTGCCAGAACGTTCAGGCGGCATGCCAGAACGTTCAGGCGCCTGCCAGAACGTTCAGGCGCCATGCCAGAACGTTCAGGCGCCTGCCAGAACGTTCAGGCGCCTGCCTGAACGTTCAGGCGCCATGCCAGAACGTTCAGGCGCCTGCCAGAACGTTCAGGCGCCATGCCAGAACGTTCAGGCGGCATGCCAGAACGTTCAGGCGCCTGCCAGAACGTTCAGGCGCCTGCCAGAACGTTCAGGCGCCATGCCAGAACGTTCAGGCGCCTGCCAGAACGTTCAGGCGCCATGCCAGAACGTTCAGGCGCCTGCCAGAACGTTCAGGCGCCTGCCAGAACGTTCAGGCGCCTGCCAGAACGTTCAGGCGCCTGCCAGAACGTTCAGGCGGCATGCCAGAACGTTCAGGCGCCTGCCAGAACGTTCAGGCGCCTGCCAGAACGTTCAGGCGCCATGCCAGAACGTTCAGGCGCCTGCCAGAACGTTCAGGCGCCATGCCAGAACGTTTAGGCGCCTGCCAGAACGTTCAGGCGCCTGCCAGAACGTTCAGGCGCCATGCCAGAACGTTCAGGCGCCTGCCAGAACGTTCAGGCGCCTGCCAGAACGTTCAGGCGCCATGCCAGAACGTTCAGGCGCCTGCCAGAACGTTTAGGCGCACAAAATCTCTATATAAGAAACCTCCTCATTCTCATTTCTCACACCAAACCAAAATCACCTTCTCTTGGGATTTTCTTCTCCTTTCCACGCCTTCTAAGTTTTTAGTTTTTGAGACTCTCTAATCGAGACTCTCGGTGCGGTGCAACAAAGTTCTGTCCGGAGGAAAGCGCCAGATCTGAAAGCGGTGCAACGAAGTTCTGTCCGGAGAAAAGCACCAGATCTGAAGGTGGGGAACGAAACATAGGTTTGCGTGTTTTATAACTGTTATTAAAGTTTACATTCAATTATTGTTATATCTACTATTCATTTACACTGCATTATATCAATATTGTTTATGACCTGAATGTCCTAACCTTGCACGTCGTGATACCGACCCTAATAAGGATCACTAGACGATGCCAAAGTCAGTCTAAATGTCAAGAAAGACCAGACTAGTAGACTAGACCAGTTCATGCATTGGCATCATTCATATCACCACCTAGGGACGTATATGGTTTATGACTCATAAAATAGTTAGAAGCATTGCTCACTATTCATATTATTTCTCTGGAGAGGGACGTACATGTGAACCTGGCTACGCTGGGGAGGGACATCAGTACGTGAATCCAGAGCATCGTTCCTGAGGAGGGACGTACAGTGAGAACCTGGCTTCGCCCGGGGAAGGACACCAGTACGTGAACTCAGGCGATGTACGTTCATCAAACCATTAGTACGTGACGGTGTCATGCATACATACATATTGATTGATTATGATGCTTACATGTGTATTTAAGATATTTGATATTGAAGTATGCTTTATTAATTGTTATACTCATGCACTATTTACCCACTGAGCGCGTTAAGCTCACTCCAATATTATCAAATCTTTCACAGGAAATTAGGGTGGACTGGGTGCAGGTTATGGGGCCCACATTTTGTACCCTTTGTATGATTCATTGGGGATTTTGGGAGTATGTTCCCTTGACCATTTTATGTACAAAAATATTCTGAATTATGAAATCAGATTTGTACTGTGTACTGTATTTCCGCTGCGTACTCTGTTATTACCATTATGATTGTTCCAAATGCGTGCCCCGTCCGAGAGTGTACCGCCGGTTTAGGCGCGTCCGGGCGGGGTGTGACATTTAATGGTATCAGAGCGTACGGTCCACGGCCCGCCCAAGTCCACCAAATTAGGGAAAGAAACTATAGTTGATTTAAAAATACATATAGTAATAATTTATTAGAAACTATATGTGTAGTTATTATTGAATATATGTATCTATATACATTAGTGTATATGAGGTACGTATTAAAAAAAAAAAAAAAAAAAAAAATTCAAAAAATTTTTATTTTTCGAAAATTATTTATTAAAAAAAAAAAAAAAAAAAAAAAAAAAATTCGAAAAATTTTTATTTTTCGAAAATTATTTATTCAAAAAAAAAAATAAATAAAAAAATAAAAAAATTTCGAAAAATTTTTATTTTTCGAAAATTATTTATTAAAAAAAAAAAAAAAAAAAAAAAAAAATTCGAAAAATTTTTATTTTTCGAAAATTATTTATTCAAAAAAAAAAATAAATAAAAAAATAAAAAAATTTCGAAAAATTTTTATTTTTCGAAAATTATTTATTCAAAAAAAAAAAAAAAAAAAAATTATTTTTCGAAAAATATTTATTCGAATATTCGAAAAAAAAAAAAAAAAAATATTACTATTTGAAAAATATTTATTCGAATATTCGGAAAAAAAAAAAAAAAAAAAAAAAAAAACAAAATTTATTTTTCGAAAAAAAAAAAAATTTATTCAAATATTCGAAAAAAAAAAAAAAAAAAAAAAAAAATTTACTATTTGAAAGTTCTAAAACTATATATATATGACTTCCATATATAGTTAGGATTAAAAATAACTATATATGATTTTTATATAGTCTCAATTTCCAATATATATAGTTGTGTTATGAAAACTATATATATAATTATGATTAACTATGTCTATACCTTCATATGTGAATATGACATATATATACATTTTAAATAGTTGATTTTTGAAAACTATATAGTTATGAGTCGATATATCTATACATGTGAATACGACATATATACATCTAATCACTAATGAAAGAAAATTTCATGATGGCATAAACATCAACATAAAACTCGAAAATAATGTCTAGCAGACAAGACATAAATCTTAAAATAATTAAATATGTCTATACATTCATATGTGAATATGACATATATACACAGTCCAAATAGTTGATTTTTGGACACTATATATAGTTATGATGAAATATGTCTATACATTCATAAGTGAATACGACATATATGCATCAAATCACTAATGAAGAAAATCTCATGCTGGCATAAACATCAACAGAACACTCGAAACAAATGTCTAGCAGACAAAGCATAAATCTTAAAAATATTAGGAATATATTTTGTGTCTTTCACACAAATTTATTTTCCTTTCAGCAAAAGAATGACCTCAAGGGAGGGAACATCTTCTACTAGCAGGGAACCAATTCCCACTAGACTAACGGAATTGTCCAAACGAGAGGTTGTGACTATGAGGAGCATCGACAATGGCGATCTCCGCCTCCGTCCAATCCTTCATGACAAACTCGCAGCACTGGATTGGTTAAATATAACCAAAGTCGAGGGTCAAGTCTCTTACAACTTGGTTCGATCCTTCTATGAAACCATGAATCACGTGGGACTTCACGGAGATGAGATCAGCCCTCACTTAGAGACAACAATCATGGGAACAACAATTCCTATCAACATCGAGATTATTGCTCGACTTTTAGAGATTCCGATTGAGGCAATAATTATTGATCCACATGATCCCCAGGCAGTTGCAGCGATCGCCGAATCTAATGCACAACTGTTTAATTTCGTCGCCAAAGAGCCATACACTCAATCAACATACACCAACCTTCCAAACAATCATCTTAAGCCATCTCTTGTCGGCCTCGGAAAGATTGTATACGGCAACATCTTGCCAGAAAGGGGTACTAGGGGCACTATGTCAAGGGCCCAACTCCTTGTGCTGTATTGCATAGAGAAGAACATAAAAGTCTCTCTACCACACATCATCATCCAACAAATGTTGAGGGTGATTCAAAACCCTTTAAAGAAGGAATTCCTCGGCTACGGAGTCTTGATTATGAGGATCCTTCACGAGGCCAACGTTGACACTTTCGATGGAACGTCAAAGCTGATCACTGAACCAGTTACAGCATCCTCTATCTTCAAGACCTATGGCACAAGTGGAGGGGTAACTGACGAAGAGGTATTCGGCACGACAAACAGAACTGCCGAAAGAATGAGGGACAAGCACGGGCGTTGCCTTCGCAAATGTCGACGCAAGATGCCTGACAGAGACGGCCCAAATAATGATTCAAATCCCAATCCTACATCAAACCCACCCCTGAATACTGATCCAATTGATCCACCACTTACTGACGAAGAATTATATGCCACACTAAATTCGCCACTACAAAGTCATGATAGACAAGGTCCACAAGCAAACCCACCAACTTGGAACGTGCCAACTCAAGGCAACACTTCGTACCAAAGATTTCCACCTTCTGCGGTACAGTATCAGCCCGTTCCACAAGTTGCTGTAAACCAACAACAACAGTACTGGGCCTCACCAAATCTTGGAAGACCAAACATTCCAATGAGCCCATTGTTCCCAACTTTTTCATCTCAAACAAACCAAATTATCCAAGGGGTTCCGGTTAGGGGATCTCCGCACAATCAATACAGCTATGTTCCACCTCAGAACCACCCATACAACCAATACTTTCCTCAAATGCCTATGGCCTACCCTTCACCTACGAGACAACCAACCCACCAACCACCAATGGGACAACCGACTAACCTACTTGAACGGTTAGATGAAATGGCATCCAATATTGCTGCACTGAAAGAAAGCCACAATCATGTATTAACTCGTTTGCAAAACTCCAACGCAGAGCGAGCACACTCTCAACCTTCTGTTAGTAGTCATTCTGTACCTAACAGTAGATCTCAAAGAAATGGTGGTAGGCAAGAACGTCAAAATTGATTACTGGCAATGTAAATTTTTCTATTATATATGAATGAAATGTTTTGTTTAAGACTATCTTTGGTGGGCCGACTTACAACCATTCTTTCTTTTGTATCACTAACTTTGGAGTGGTATGGGACACAACAAAATTGGATGATACTAAATAAAATGTGGAAGTAAGAAAACCCACGACCTTGTGTGAAAAGAAACACTTGGAGAAAGTTGCATTACTAATATTATCACTAAGTTTACACGGTATGGGACGAGTAAATTTGGACGATACTATTAGTGAACTTCTATTCAACCAATGTTTTTAGAGACTGTGTTCATACAACTTAACTTGGTTTCCACCCTTATTACTAAATTCATGTGGTATGGGACATATGAACTTGGATAATAATTGAACAGACTGAGAGTAAGCGTATGAATGCATAAGATTGCGTTAGAACGTTAAATCAGGATATTTACCGAGGCAAATCTTAGAATTCTTATGACTCGTATGGATTTTCAAGGAAATATATGTATGTTCACGAACACCAAAACAAATTTTTTTTAAATACTTGCAAAGTTTTCTACTTATTATATAAACATTCTAACCTTCTTTGTTTTTACACCATGGCCACACATACGAGATATATAAGATTCTTTGATTCCTCAACAACAACTTTACACTCTACTTAGAAAAATAAGTGATTTTAATATTACAGTACTCTCGAAATTGTTGCTGAGCATACTCCAACATTATACTTACCTACAGTTTCTTAATCTTGGTTTTCTTTTCTCCTTGCCAGTGAGAAAATGCAAACCAGGAAGAGAGGAAGGCCACGTACTGTTCGTCCCACAGTTGAGGCACCTCCTGAGATTCAGGAACCGCCGCCTCCGACAACAGCACAGGCCACACCCGACACTGCCACTACATCTGGGCAGGCAATACCACCACCACCCGCACCCTTTGCCATGCCTTCAAGCATTGAAACCTTCTTCGCTGGATTTGTTGAGGCAATGAAGGTCACTGTTCAAACTGCCGTTCGTGAGACTGCAGCCAGTCAGGTTGCCACGGTACAAGCACCTATAAAATTTGGGTCGGAAGCTCAAACCGATCAGATTACTAAATACAAGCGACTACAACCTCTTACTTTCGATGGCACCATTGATCCTGATGAGGTGCAAAAGTGGCTAGATGAGTCAAAGAAAGCTCTTGATGCAATGGGAGTCGATGAGACTCGCAAAATTCCACTAGCAACTTACCAACTTGTTGGTGGAGCAAACAAATGGTGGCTCACAGTGAAAGAAGACCCACGGGTCAATATAGCAGATATGACTTGGCAACAGTTTGAGTCAATGTTTATTGATGAGTATTTTCCCAGCGCGGTGACAAAGCAGAAGCGCCAGGAATTTGCTAAGTTATATCAGGGCACCATGACCGTCAGAGAATATGCTGGAAAATTCAAAGAATTATCTGTCTACTCTCTCTCCACCATCTCAACGGAGCGAGATAAGTCCGAGAAATTTTATAATGGCCTTCGCCATGACATTCGGCAAGCCTTATCGATCTTGGACATCAAGATTTACAAGGAGGTTGTTGACAAGGCCATGAGCTTTGAACAAGAGAAGCTCTTACAAGAACAGCGAATGAATAAGGGCAAACGACCTGCCACATTTCCTCCACAAGGCTCACAACAGGGCAACAGGAAAAAGCCCTACTACAATCCAAACCCCGCCCTCCCAGCCCCGGTTTCGACGAATGCAGGCACAACACCTGCGGCTGAACCTTTTAACTCTAACCACCAGGGTTTCCGAAATCATGGCCGTGGCGGTCGTTATGGACGAGGTGGCCGTAGCAACGGAAATGGCAGAGGTGGTGGCCGACACCACAATCAACAAGGCCAGCACAATAATCAGAATGGCCAGCACAACCATCAGCAGTACAGGCCGACTTGTTACCACTGCGGCCAGAAGGGCCATGTCAAACATCTTTGTCCGCACCTTCAGCAACCTATTCCTGCTATTCCAGTCCAACAAGCACCACCTGCTGCTAATGCCCAACCCAGGCCGACCCAGCAGAACCAGGGTCCACGGAATCAGGGCAGAGCATATGCCATCGCTCACCAACCCCTCCCAGACAATAATGTCGTCGAAGGTACCTTTCCTTTATTCAATACCATGGTGCATGTTTTGTTTGATTCAGGTGCTACGCATTCTTTTATATCATCAGTATTGGTAAGACATTTAGGCCTGCATCCTGAACCCACAAACATCACACTCCATGTCACATCACCATTCGGATCGGGTACTGACGTGAATTTGCAGTGCTCTCGATGTGAGCTTCGAATGTCCGAACAGATAATATATGCCGATCTTTTTGTAATGGATTTTGAAGACTTCGACATCATCCTCGGCATGGACTGGCTGGCACCACTGAATGCAAAGATCGACTGTATGAACAAGCAAGTTCAGTTAACTTTGCCTACAGGAGAGTTTGTTAAGATTCAGGGCACAAGGCAATGGATACACAAATCAACAGTCGCCCTTCTCAAGTCACAACTTCGAGCGTTGTCTCTTGGTAACGACAATGAATCACCAGCTCTGTACCCTCCCGAAGTACGCGATGTTCCAGTCGTATCTGAATTCCCAACAGTTTTTCTTAATGACCTTCCTGGTCTACCTCCAGTTCGGGAATTCGATTTTGAGATCAACCTCATACCTGGGACAGGGCCTATCTCAATTCCACCATACAGAATGTCAAATGTTGAACTGGTCGAATTAGACATACAACTTAAGGAATTAGAGAGTAATGGCTTCATCCGAAAGAGTTCATCACCCTGGGGCGCTCCAGTTCTGTTTGTTCGCAAAAAGGATGGTTCGTTACGACTTTGCATCGATTATCGCAAGTTGAATAACGTCACCATCAAGAACAGATATCCGTTGCCCAGGATCGATGACTTGTTCGACCAACTTAGAGATGCCAAATACTTCTCTAAGATTGATTTACGGTCTGGTTATCACCAACTCCGAATCCGGGAGTCGGACATCACCAAAACAGCGTTCAGAACTCGGTACGGACATTACGAGTTCTTAGTTATGCCATTCGGTCTAACAAATGCCCCTGCTGCATTCATGGATTTGATGAATCGCATATTCAGGTTATACTTAGACCGGTTTGTTGTAGTTTTTGTGGATGACATCTTGATATATTCCTCAACCGAGGAAGACCATAAAATACATTTGAAGATCGTCCTCCAGACCTTACAAAGACACCAACTGTATGCAAAGTTGAGTAAGTGCGAATTTTGGGCGCAGCGAGTTCAATTCCTCGGCCATGTGGTTTCAGGCAATGGCATTGAGGTCGATCCTTCTAAGGTTGAAGCCGTCTTAAACTGGAAGCAGCCTACCACTGTTACTCAGATTAGGAGTTTTCTTGGTCTGGCTGGCTATTACAGACGCTTCATCAAGGATTTCTCAAAGATTGCTGAACCTATGACCAAGCTCACTCGACAAGACGTGCGTTTTATCTGGAATTCCGCCTGTGAAGCATCATTTCAGGAATTGAAGAAACGCCTCACGACAGCGCCTGTACTTATCACTCCAAGAAATGCAATTGGATTTTCATTATACACCGATGCCTCTCTCCAAGGCTTAGGTGCCGTACTAATGCAAGAAGGCCAAGTTGTTGCATATGCCTCCAGGCAACTGAAAATTCATGAGGGTAATTACCCAACGCATGACTTGGAACTTGCAGCTGTTGTGTTTGCACTGAAATTATGGCGTCATTACCTCTACGGTGAACGGTTCGAGGTCTTCTCGGATCACAAGAGTCTTAAGTACATATACACTCAGCGAGACCTTAACCTCCGCCAAAGACGATGGTTGGAATTCTTGAAAGATTATGACTTTCAACTCCAGTACCATCCCGGAAAGGCCAATGTTGTGGCTGATGCCCTGAGTAGAAAATCTTATGTTGCTTGCACTCTTAACTACGAAATGGGAAAGTTGACTACAGAGTTGGAGAACTTTAACCTACAACTGAACATAGAGGGACCAAGACCACGACTCTCTCAATTATCAGCTACCTCTGACCTTGTTCGCAAGATTTCAGCTACTCAAGCCAATGACCCTATGTTAATGGAGAAACGAGAACTTCTACTCAGCGGCCAAGACCTTCCTCATTGGTCAGTTTCTGACGACGGCGCCGTTTTCTATAAAAAACGTCTTTGTCTTCCGAACGATCCCGAGGTTCGGAAAGACGTGCTTACTGAGATGCACTGTTCGAGATACGCTATGCATCCTGGGGGTGACAAGATGTACCAGGATGTCAAGCGACAATTCTGGTTTTCTGGAATGAAGACGGCCATTGCAGACTTCGTTGCTCGATGTCTTGTTTGCCAACAAGTTAAGGCAGAACGAAGACTTCCCTCTGGCCTTCTCCAACCGTTACCTATTGGAGAATGGAAATGGGAGAACATCGCAATGGATTTTGTTACAGCATTACCTCGAAATAATAAAGGGCAAGATGCTATCTGGGTTATCATTGACAGACTTACCAAGTCTGCACACTTCTTGCCAATAAAATTCACGGATAATCCCGCCAAACTTGCCGAACTCTATGAAAGAGAGATCGTCCGCCTTCATGGCATACCACTCACGATCGTCTCTGATCGAGACCCTCGCTTCACATCAAACTTTTGGAAAAGCTTCCAAACTAGAATGGGTTCAAATATCACTATGAGCACCGCCTTCCACCCTCAGACTGATGGGCAGTCAGAACGGCTTATCCAAATCTTAGAAGACATGCTACGATGCTGCATTTTGGACTTTCATGACGGATGGGCAAAGTATTTGCATCTAGCTGAGTTTGCATACAACAACAGCTACCAAACTAGTATCGGCATGGCACCATACGAGGCTCTCTATGGTCGGCCTTGCAGATCTCCGGTATGCTGGTTAGATATGGCAGACCGACCGCAGTTGGGCCCTGAACTAGTTCAAGAGACTTCTGAGAAGATCACACTAGTAAAGGAACGACTTCGTGTTGCACAAAGTCGACAGAAGAGCTATGCTGACAAACGACGACAGCCTCTAGAATTTGATAAGGGGGACTTTGTTTTTCTGAAAGTCCAGCCCACACGAGGTGTCAAACGCTTTGGGATCAAAGGCAAGCTCTCCCCGCGATATATCGGTCCATTTCCGATCATTGAACGTATTGGCAAACTTGCTTATCGTCTGTCCCTTCCATCATCCATGCCTAAGGTTCATGACGTTTTTCACGTATCTATGCTTCGCAAGTATCGTCCTGATCCTTCGCATATCATCCCTTTAGTCGAGGTTCGGGTTGAGGAAGGAAATACGTACCAGGAGAAAGCAATCCAGATTTTAGATACAAAAACTCAAGAACTACGGCGCCGTAGCATACCACTTGTGAAAGTGCTCTGGGATCACCACGGCGTAGAGGAAGCAACATGGGAACTAGAATCAACAATTAAACAAAAATACCCTGAATTATTTTCTAGCACCAACTGATGAAGTGATACGTTGTATTATTTTCACTTATCAATATCAGGATGAAACATTGTTTACACCTATCTTGATACATTGTTTCACTTCAATAACTACCAGATGTCTGAAAATAATATCAATGGATAGAGTATTGCACACATGCAGTGGCCTCATTCACAGCCTGCGGCTACTTCTCAAACCGCCAACCCCCATCACTACTTGACTTGATTTCGAGGGCGAAATCCCTTTAAGGGGGGTAGAGTGTAATACCCTGTATTTCACAAAAAAAAAAAAAAAAAAAAAAAAAAAAAAAAAAAAAAAAAATTACTATTTGAAATTTTTACTATTTGGGCAACGCCCGAACGTTCAGGCGCATGCCAGAACGTTCAGGCGCCTGCCAGAACATTCAGGCGGCATGCCAGAACGTTCAGGCGCCTGCCAGAACGTTCAGGCGCCTGCCAGAACGTTCAGGCGCCATGCCAGAACGTTCAGGCGCCTGCCAGAACGTTCAGGCGCCATGCCAGAACGTTCAGGCGCCTGCCAGAACGTTCAGGCGCCTGCCAGAACGTTCAGGCGCCATGCCAGAACGTTCAGGCGCCTGCCAGAACGTTCAGGCGCCATGCCAGAACGTTCAGGCGCCTGCCAGAACGTTCAGGCGCCATGCCAGAACGTTCAGGCGCCTGCCAGAACGTTTAGGCGCACAAAATCTCTATATAAGAAACCTCCTCATTCTCATTTCTCACACCAAACCAAAATCACCTTCTCTTGGGATTTTCTTCTCCTTTCCACGCCTTCTAAGTTTTTAGTTTTTGAGACTCTCTAATCGAGACTCTCGGTGCGGTGCAACAAAGTTCTGTCCGGAGGAAAGCGCCAGATCTGAAAGCGGTGCAACGAAGTTCTGTCCGGAGAAAAGCACCAGATCTGAAGGTGGGGAACGAAACATAGGTTTGCGTGTTTTATAACTGTTATTAAAGTTTACATTCAATTATTGTTATATCTACTATTCATTTACACTGCATTATATCAATATTGTTTATGACCTGAATGTCCTAACCTTGCACGTCGTGATACCGACCCTAATAAGGATCACTAGACGATGCCAAAGTCAGTCTAAATGTCAAGAAAGACCAGACTAGTAGACTAGACCAGTTCATGCATTGGCATCATTCATATCACCACCTAGGGACGTATATGGTTTATGACTCATAAAATAGTTAGAAGCATTGCTCACTATTCATATTATTTCTCTGGAGAGGGACGTACATGTGAACCTGGCTACGCTGGGGAGGGACATCAGTACGTGAATCCAGAGCATCGTTCCTGAGGAGGGACGTACAGTGAGAACCTGGCTTCGCCCGGGGAAGGACACCAGTACGTGAACTCAGGCGATGTACGTTCATCAAACCATTAGTACGTGACGGTGTCATGCATACATACATATTGATTGATTATGATGCTTACATGTGTATTTAAGATATTTGATATTGAAGTATGCTTTATTAATTGTTATACTCATGCACTATTTACCCACTGAGCGCGTTAAGCTCACTCCAATATTATCAAATCTTTCACAGGAAATTAGGGTGGACTGGGTGCAGGTTATGGGGCCCACATTTTGTACCCTTTGTATGATTCATTGGGGATTTTGGGAGTATGTTCCCTTGACCATTTTATGTACAAAAATATTCTGAATTATGAAATCAGATTTGTACTGTGTACTGTATTTCCGCTGCGTACTCTGTTATTACCATTATGATTGTTCCAAATGCGTGCCCCGTCCGAGAGTGTACCGCCGGTTTAGGCGCGTCCGGGCGGGGTGTGACATTTCTATTTTTAATAAAATGGGCATTAGCGCGCTTTAGTCCTTGATAACACGCTATCGAAAAGCTTGGAAAACTCGAGCTC
The DNA here is from genome assembly GCA_035771175.1 of Paratinospora sagittata. Taxonomy (NCBI): domain Eukaryota; kingdom Viridiplantae; phylum Streptophyta; class Magnoliopsida; order Ranunculales; family Menispermaceae; genus Paratinospora; species Paratinospora sagittata. Next base: position 37,997 of record JAYMFD010003236.1, on the reverse strand, counting down.
TCGGGTTTGTGCATATCGACCTGCTATCGCCTGCTGTCTGTCAATAGAGAACATGATACGCAACCCAACAGAACGCTATCCACGTCTGAGACAAAAATCTAATATTTCTAACGAGAAAAATGTGGGTACTTCTGCTTGCTCGATTTTTCTATTCCTTACACAGTTTTTCCAGCTTATCTTAATTGAAATATTTTCTACGAACACCTAGATGATTCCCATTGTCTCGCACGCCCAAAACAACTTTAGATTAAACAATGTTTTGAATTCAAATCATTTTGTACTCTCTTTCTCTTTAACCCACAACTTCGAATTTTATAAAACACTAATCCTCTGGTTTTCAAAAACACAACACACACGATTTTTGCAAGTTAGATTGAGCTTTCCAAAGAGTTTGTCAAGAGAAAAAAGTAATGATTCTTGCATTTGCCAAAACCAGCTTCGAATTGAATCAAAATTGCAATCTGTCTTGATGATAACGTCATTGTTCAGCAAGTTCTTCATTTTATCCCTTTGGAGCTTAGATTTGCTGATGCTATCCATTGTTTTAAACTGTAAGTAGATGAAGTGGTCTCGGTAAGATAACACATCAAAAAAGAACACATCACCTGTATTGCATCGAGAACACATCAAACAATAGCTTTCGAAGTCTACAAGGATCAAGCTCGAAGAACGAAGACATATGTCATGTCTGATGCATTAGTTTGATCTTTGGTGTGTAGGTTACTCTCGTTCAATCTCAACACTAAAACTCTGAAAAGTGTAAAGTCTTCAAAATCACTTCAATATAGTATTTCATTTTGAAAAAATGTTTTCCGAAAGGTTTTAATCATAATTTCAATGAGTTTTGAATTATTTAAATATTTCTAATCTTATACCAAAATGTTTTGAGTTAATGTAATGGTTCTTGGTGTCAAAATATAAATTTTTCAAAAATAAGGCTATCCAGAACTTTGGCAAAATTTTCCAGAAGGCACCAACGCACTATCAGTGTTGATAGCACCTTGATAGGGTTCTATAAAAAAATATTTGTTTTTCTGGAAAATTTTCTATAGCGCGCTATCCTCTCTGATAACTCGCTATAAATCTGTTGCGGTGATCTTTCCATTTCTAATAAAATGGGCATTAGCGCGCTTTAGTCCTTGATAACACACTATCGAAAAGTTTGGAAAACTCGAGCTCGCGGGTATGTGTATATCGACCTGCTATCGCCTGCTGTCTGTCAATAGCGAACATGATACGCAACCCAACAGAACGCTATCCACGTCTGGGACAAAAATCTAATATTTCTAACGAGAAAAATGTGGGTACTTCTGCTTGCTCGATTTTTCTATTCCATACACAGTTTTTCCAGCTTATCTTAATTGAAATATTTTCTACTAACACCTAGATGATTCCCGTTGTCTCGTACGCCCTAAACAACATTAGATTAAACAATGTTTTGAATTCAAATCATTTCGTACTCTCTTGCTCTTTAACCCGCAACTTCGAATTTTATAAAACACTCATCCTCTGGTTTTCAAAAATACAACACACACGATTTTTGCAAGTTAGATTGAGCTTTCCAAAGAGTTTTTCAAGAGATAAAAGTAATGATTCCTGCATTTGCCAAAACAAGCTTCGAATTGAATCAAAATTGCAATCTGTCTTGATGATAACGTTATTGTTCAGTAAGTTCTTCATTTTATCCCTTTGGTGCTTAGATTTGCTGAGGCTATCCATTGTTTTAAACTGTAAGTACATGAGGTGGTCTCGGTAAGATAACACATCAAAAAAGAACACATCACCTGTATTGCATCAAGAACACATCAAACAATAGCTTTCGAAGTCTACAAAGAACAAGCTCGAAGAACGAAGACATATGTCATGTCTAATGCATTAGTTTGATCTTTGGTGTGTAGGTTACTCTCGTTCAATCTCAACACTAAAACTCTGAAAATTGCAAAGTCTTCAAAATCACTTCAATATAGTATTTCATTTTGAAAAAATGTTTTCCGAAAGGTTTTAATCATAATTTCAATGAGTTTTGAATTATTTAAATGTTTTTAATCTTATACCAAAATGTTTTGAGTTAATGGAATGGTTCTTGGAGTTAAAATATAAATTTTTCAAAAATAAGGCTATCCAGAACTTTGGCAAAATTTTCCAGAAGGCCCCAACGCACTATCAGTGTTGATAGCACCTTGATAAGGGTTCTATAAAAAAACATTTGTTTTTCTGGAAAATTGTCTATAGCGCTATCCCCTTTGATAACTCGCTATAAATCTGTTGCCGTGATCTTTCCATTTTTTAGAAAATGGGCATTAGCGCGCTTTAGTCCTTGATAACACACTATCGAAAAGTTTGGAAAACCCGAGATCGCGGGTTTGTGTATATCGACCTGCTATCGCCTACTGTCTGTCAATAGCGAACATGACACGCAACCCAACAGAACGCTATCCACGTCTGAAACAAAAATCTAGTATCTCTAACAAGAAAAATGTGGGTACTTCTGCTTGCTCGATTTTTCTATTCCTTACACAGTTTTTCCAGCCTATCTTAATTGAAATATTTTCTACTAACACCTAGATGATTCCCGTTGTCTCGCACGCCCTAAACAACTTTAGATTAAACAATGTTTTGAATTCAAATCATTTTGTACTCTCTTGCTCTTTAACTTGCAACTTCGAATTTTATAAAACACTCATCCTCCGGTTTTCAAAAATACAACACACACGATTCTTGCAAGTTAGATTGAGCTTTCCAAAGAGTTTTTCAAGAGATAAAAGTAATGATTCTTGCATTTGCTAAAACAAGCTTCGAATTGAATCAAAATTCCAATCTGTCTTGATGATAGCGTCATTGTTCAGTAAGTTCTTTATTTTATCCCTTTGGTGCTTAGATTTGTTGAGGCTATCCATTGTTTTAAACTGTAAGTACATGAAGTGGTCTCGGTAAGATAACACGTCAAAAAAGAACACCACCTGTATTGCATCAAGAACACATCAAACAATAGCTTTCGAAGTCTACAAAGATCAAGCTCGAAGAACGAAGACATATGTCATGTCTAATGCATTAGTTTGATCTTTGGTGTGTAGGTTACTCTCGTTCAATCTCAACACTAAAACTCTGAAAATTGCAAAGTCTTCAAAATCACTTCAATATAGTATTTCATTTTGAAAAAATATTTTCCGAAACGTTTTATTAATAATTTGAATGAGTTTTGAATTATTTAAATGTTTTTAATCTTATACCAAAATGTTTTGAGTCAATGGAATGGTTCTTGGTGTCAAAATATAAATTTTTCAAAAATAAGGCTATCCAGAACTTTGGCAAAATTTTCCAGAAGGCCCCAGCGCACTTTAAGTGTTGATAGCACCTTGATAGGGTTCTATAATAAAACATTTGTTTTTCAGGAAAATTGTCTATAGCGCTATCCCCTTTGATAACTCGCTATAAATCTGTTGCCGTGATCTTTCCATTTTTAATAAAATGGGCATTAGCGCGCTTTAGTCCTTGATAACACACTATCGAAAAGTTTGGAAAATCCAAGATCGCGGGTTTGTGTATATCGACCTGCTATCGCCTACTGTCTGTCAATAGCGAACATGATACACAACCCAACAGAACGCTATCCACGTCTGAGACAAAAATCTAATATTTCTAACAAGAAAAATGTGGGAACTTCTGCTTGCTCGATTTTTCTATTCCTTACCCAGTTTTTCCAGCTTATCTTAATTGAAATATTTTCTACTAACACCTAGATGATTCCCATTGTCTCGCACGCCAAAAAAAACTTTAGATTACACAATGTTTTGAATTCAAATCATTTTGTACTCTCTTGCACTTTAACCCGCAACTTCGAATTTTATAAAACACTCATCCTCTGGTTTTCAAAAATACAACACACACGATTTTTGCAAGTTAGATTAAACTTTCCAAAGAATTTTTCAAGAGGAAAAAGTAATGATTCTTGCATTTGCCAAAACAAGCTTCGAATTGAATCAAAATTGCAATATGTCTTGATGATAACGTCATTGTTCAGCAAGTTCTTCATTTTATCCCTTTGGCGCTTAGATTTGCGGATGCTATCCATTGTTTTAAACTGTAAATAGATGAAGTGGTCTCGGTAAGATAACACATCAAAAAAGAACACATCACCTGCATTGCATCAAGAACACATCAAACAATAGCATTCGAAGTCTACAAAGATCAAGCTCGAAGAACGAACATATGTCATGTCTAATGCATTAGTTTGATCTTTGGTGTGTAGGTTACTCTCGTTCAATCTCAGCACAAAAACTCTGAAAATTGCAAACACTTCAAAATCACTTCGATATAGTATTTCATTTTGAAAAAATGTTTTTCAAAAGGTTTTAATCATAATTTCAATGAGTTTTGAATTATTTAAAAGTTTTTAATCTTATACCAAAATGTTTTGACTCAATGAAATGGTTCTTGGTGTGAAAATATAAATTTTTCAAAAATAAGGCTATCCAAAAGTTTGGCAAAATTTTCCAGAAGGCACCAGCGCCCTATCAGTGTTGATAGCACCTTGATAGGGTTCTATAATAAAACATTTGTTTTCTGGAAAATTGTATATAGCACGCTATCCCCTCTAATAACTCGCTATAAATCTGTTGCCGTGATCTTTCCATTTTTAATAAAATGGGGATTAGCGCGCTTTAGTCCTTGATAACACACTATCGAAAAGTTTGGAAAACTCGAGCTCGTGGGTTTGTGTATATATCGACCGGCTATCGCCTCCTGTCTGTCAATAGAGAACATGATACTCAACCCAACAGAACGCTATCCACGTCTGAGACAAAAATCTAATATTTCTGACGAGAAAAATGTGGGTACTTCTGCTTGCTCGATTTTTCTATTCCTTACACAGTTTTTCCAGCTTATCTTAATTGAAATATTCAAGCTCGAAGAACGAAGACATATGTCATGTCTAATGCATTAGTTTGATCTTTGGTGTGTAGGTTACTCTCGTTCAATCTCAACACTAAAACTCTGAAAATTGCAAAGTCTTCAAAATCACTTCAATATAGTATTTCATTTTGAAAAAATGTTTTTCAAAAGGTTTTAATCATAATTTCAATGAGTTTTGAATTATTTAAATGTTTTTAATCTTAGACCAAAATGTTTTGAGTCAATGGAATGGTTCTTGGTGTCAAAATATAAATTTTTCAAAAATAAGGCTATCCAGAAGTTTGGCAAAATTTTCCAGAAGGCACCAGCGCCCTATCAGTGTTGATAGCACCTTGATAGGGTTCTATAATAAAACATTTGTTTTTCTGGAAAATTGTCTATAGCGCGCTATCCCCTTTGATAACTCGCTATAAATCTGTTGACGTGATCTTTCCATTTTTAATAAAATGGGCATTAGCGCGCTTTAAGCCTTGATAACACGCTATCGAAAATTTTGGAAAACTCGAGCTCGCTGGTTTGTGTATATATCGACCTGCTAACGCCTGCTGTCTGTCAATAAAGAACATGGTACGCAACCCAACAGAATGCTATCCACGTCTGAGACAAAAATCTAATATTTCTAACGAGAAAAATGTGGGTACTTCTGCTTGCTCGATTTTTCTATTCCTTACACAGTTTTTACAGCTTATCTTAACTGAAATATTTTCTACTAACACCTAGATGATTCCCATTGTCTTCCACGCCCAAAACAACTTTAGATTAAACAATAATTTGAATTCAAATCATTTTGTACTCTCTTGCTCTTTAACCCGCAACTTCAAATTTTATAAAACACTCATCCTCTGGTTTTCAAAAATACAATACACACGATTTTTGCAAGTTAGATTGAGCATTCCAAAGGGTTTTTCAAGAGAAAAAAGTAATGATTCTTGGATTTGCCAATACAAGCTTCGAATTGAATCAAAATTGCAATCTGTCTTGATGATAACGTCATTGTTCAGCAAGTTCTTCATTTTATCCCTTTGGTGCTTAGATTTGCTGAGGCTATCCATTGTTTTAAACTGTAAGTAGATGTGTGGTCTCGGTAAGATAACACATCAAAAAAGAACACATCACCTGTATTGCGTCAAGAACACATCAAATAATAGCTTTCAAAGTCTACAAAGATCAAGCTCGAAGAACGAAGACATATGTCATGTCTAATGCATTAGTTTGATCTTTGGTGCGTAGGTTACTCTCGTTCAATCTCAACACAAAAACTCTGAAAATTGCAAAGTCTTCAAAATCACTTCGATATAGTATTTTATTTTGAAAAAATGTTTTCCAAAAGGTTTTAATCATAATTTCAACGAGTTTTGAATTATTTAAAAGTTTTTAATCTTATACCAAAATGTTTTGAGTCACTAGAATTTTTCTTGGTGTCAAAATATAAATTTTTTAAAAATAAGGCTATCCAGAAGTTTGGCAAAATTTTCCAGAAGGCACCAGTGCACTATCAGTGTTGATAGCACCTTGATAGGGTTCTATAATAAAACATTTGTTTTTCTGGAAAGTTGTCTATAACGCGTTATCCCCTCTGGTAACTCGCTATATCTGTTGTCATGATCTTTCCATTTTTAATAAAATGGGCATTAGCGCGCTTTAAGCCTTGATAACACGCTATCGAAAAGTTTGGAAAACTCGAGCTCGCTGGTTTGTGTATATCGACCTGCTATCGCCTGCTGTCTGTCAGTAGAGAACATGGTACGCAACCCAACAGAACGCTATCCATGTCTGAGACAAAAATCTAATATTTCTAACGAGAAAAATGGGGGTACTTCTGCTTGCTCGATTTTTCTATTCCTTACACAGTTTTTACAGCTTATCATAATTGAAATATTTTCTACTAACATCTAGATGATTCCCATTGTCTCCCACGCCCAAAACAACTTTCGATTAAACAATGTTTTGAATTCAAATCATTTTGTACTCTCTTGCTCTTTAACCCGCAACTTCAAATTTTATAAAACACACATCCTCTGGTTTTCAAAAATACAACACACATGATTTTTGCAAGTTAGATTGAGCTTTCCAAAGAGTTTTTGAAGAGAAAAAAGTAATGATTCTTGCATTTTCCAAACAAAGCTTCTAATTGAATCAAAATTGCAATCTGTCTTGATGATAACGTCATTGTTCAATAAGTTCTTCATTTTATCCCTTTGGTGCTTAGATTTGCTGAGGCTATCCATTGTTTAAACTGTAAGTACATGAAGTGGTCTCCGTAAGATAACACATCAAAAAAGAACACATCACCTATATTGCATCAAGAACACATTAAACAATAGCTTTCGAAGTCTACAAAGAACAAGCTCGAAGAACGAAGACATATGTCATGTCTAATGCATTAGTTTGAATTTTGGTGTGTAGGTTACTCTTGTTCAATCTCAATACTAAAACTCTGAAAATTGCAAAGTCTTCAAAATCACTTTAATATAGTATTTCATTTTGAAAAAATGTTTTCCGAAAGGTTTTAATCATAATTTCAATGAGTTTTGAATTATTTAAAAGTTTTTAATCTTATGCCAAAATGTTTTGAGTCAATGGAATGGTTTTTGGTGTCAAAATATAAATTTTTCAAAAATAAGGCTATCCAGAAGTTTGGCAATATTTTCCAAAAGGCACCAGCGCACTATCAGTGTTGATAGCACGTTGATTGGGTTCTATAATAAAACATTTGTTTTTCTAGAAAATTGTCTATAGCGCGCTATCCCCTCTGATAACTCGCTATAAATCTGTTGCCGTGATCTTTCCATTTTTAACAAAATGGGCATTAGCGCGCTTTAGTCCTTGATAACACACTATCGAAAAGTTTGGAAAACTCGCGCTCGCGGGTTTGTGTATATCGACCTGCTATCGCCTGCTGTCTGTCGATAGAGAACATGATACGCAACCCAACAGAACGCTATCCACGTCTAAGACAAAAATCTAATATTTCTAACAAGAAAAATGGGGGTACTTCTGCTTGCTCGATTTTTCTATTCCTTACACAGTTTTTACAGCTTATCATAATTGAAATATTTTCTACTAACAGCTAGATGATTCCCATTGTCTCCGACGCCCAAAACAACTTTAGATTAAACAATGTTTTGAATTCAAATCATTTTGTACGCTCTTGCTCTTTAACCCGCAACTTCTAATTTTATAAAACACTCATCCTCTGGTTTTCAAAAATAAAACACACACGATTTTTGCAAGTTAGATTGAGCTTTCCAAAGAGTTTTTCAAGAGAAAAAAGAAATGATTCTTGCATTTGCCAAAACAAGCTTCGAATTGAATCAAAATAGCAATCTGTCTTGATGATAACGTCATTGTTAAGCAAGTTCTTCATTTTATCCCTTTGGTGCTTAGATTTGCTGAGGCTATCCATTGTTTTAAACTGTAAGTAGATGAAGTGGTCTCGGTAAGATAACACATGAAAAAAGAACACATCACTTGTATTGCATCAAGAACACATCAAACAATAGCTTTCGAAGTCTACAAAGATCAAGCTCGAAGAACGAAGACATATGTCATGTCTAATGGATTAGTTTGATCTTTGGTGTGTTGGTTACTCTCGTTCAATCTCAACACTAAAACTCTGAAAATTGCAAAGTCTTCAAAATCACTTCAATATAGTATTTCATTTTGAAAAAATGTTTTCCGAAAGGTTTTCATCATCATTTCAATGACTTTTGAATTATTTAAAAGTCTTTAATCTTATACCAAAATGTTTTGAGTCAATGGAATGGTTCTTGAGTGTCAAAATATAAATTTTTCAAAAATAAGGCTATGCAGCAGTTTGGTAAAATTTTCCAGAAGCCACCAGCGCACTATCCGTGTTGATAGCACCTTGATAGGGTTCTATAATAAAACTTTTGTTTTTCTGGAAAAATGTCTATAGCGCTATCCCCTTTGATAACTCCTTATAAATCTGTTGCCGTGATCCTTCAATTTTTAATAAAATGGGCATTAGCGCGCTTTAGTCCTTGATAACACGCTATCGAAAAGTTTGGAAAACTCCAGCTCTCGGGTTTGTGTATATCGACCTGCTATCGCCTGCTGTCTGTCAATAGAGAACATGATACACAACCCAACAGAACCCTATCCACGTCTGAGACAAAAATCTAATATTTCTAACGAGAAAAATGTGGGTACTTCTGCTTGCTCGATTTTTCTATTTCTTACACAGTTTTTGCGCCTTATCTTAATTGAAATATTTTCTACTAACACCTAGTTGACTCCCATTGCCTCAGACGCCCAAAACAACTTTAGATTAAACAATGTTTTGAATTCAAATCATTTTGTACTCTCTTGCTCTTTAACCCGCAACTCCTAATTTTATAAAACACTAATCCTCTGGTTTTCAAAAATACAACACACACGATTTTTGCAAGTTAGTTTGAGCTTTCCAAAAAGTTTTTCAAGAGAAAAAAGTAATGATTATTGCATTTGCCAAAACAAGCTTTGAATTGAATCAAAATTGCAATCTGTCTTGATGATAACGTCATTGTTCAGCAAGTTCTTCATTTTATCCCTTTGGTGCTTAGATTTGCTGAGGCTATCCATTGTCTTAAACTGTAACTAGATGAAGTGGTCTCGGTAGGATAACACATCACCTGTATTGCATGCAGAACACATCAAACAATAGCTTTTGAATTCTACAAAGATCAAGCTCGAAGAACGAAGACATATGTCATGTCCAATGCATTAGTTTGATCTTTGGTGTGTAGGTTACTCTCGTTCAATCTCAACACAAAAACTCTGAAAATTGCAAAGTCTTCAAAATCACTTCGATATAGTATTTCATTTTGAAAAAATGTTTTCCGAAAGGTTTTAATCATAATTTCAATGAGTTTTGAATTATTAAAAAGTTTTTAATCTTATACCAAAATGTTTTGAGTAAATGGAATGGTTCTTGAGTGTCAAAATATAAATTTTTCAAAAATATCACTATCCAACAGTTTGGGAAAATTTTCCAGAAGGCACCAGCGCACTATCCGTGTTGATTGCACCTTGATAGGGTTCTATAATAAAACATTTGTTTTCGAGAAAATTTTCTATAGTGCGCTATCCCCTCTAATAACTCGCTATATATCTGTTGCCGTGATCTTTCCATTTTTAATAAAATGGGCATTAGCGCGCTTTAGTCCTTGATAACACGTTATCGAAAAGTTTGGAAAACTCGAGCTCTCGGATTTGTGTATATCAACCTGTTATCGCCTGCTGTCTGTCAATAGAGAACATGATACGCAACCCGTCCACGTCTGAGACAAAAATCTAATATTTCTAACGAGAAAATGTGGGTACTTCTGCTTGCTCGATTTTTCTATTCCTTACACAGTTTTTCCAGCTTATCTTAATTGAAATAATTTTTACTAACACCTAGATGATTCCCATTGTCTCGCACGCCCAAAACAACTTTAGATTAAATAATGTTTTGAATTCAAATCATTTTGTACCCTCTTGCTCTTTAACCCGCAACTTCGAATTTTATAAAACACTCATCCTCTGGTTTTCAAAAATGCAACACACACGATTTTTGCAAGTTAGATTGAGCTTTCCAAAGAGTTTTTCAAGAGAAAAAAGAAATGATTCTTGCATTTGCCAAAACAAGCTTCGAATTGAATCAAAATAGCAATCTGTCTTGATGATAACGTCATTGTTAAGCAAGTTCTTCATTTTATCCCTTTGGTGCTTAGATTTGCTGAGGCTATCCATTGTTTTAAACTGTAAGTAGATGAAGTGGTCTCGGTAAGATAACACATGAAAAAAGAACACATCACTTGTATTGCATCAAGAACACATCAAACAATAGCTTTCGAAGTCTACAAAGATCAAGCTCGAAGAACGAAGACATATGTCATGTCTAATGGATTAGTTTGATCTTTGGTGTGTTGGTTACTCTCGTTCAATCTCAACACTAAAACTCTGAAAATTGCAAAGTCTTCAAAATCACTTCAATATAGTATTTCATTTTGAAAAAATGTTTTCCGAAAGGTTTTCATCATCATTTCAATGACTTTTGAATTATTTAAAAGTTTTTAATCTTATACCAAAATGTTTTGAGTCAATGGAATGGTTCTTGAGTGTCAAAATATAAATTTTTCAAAAATAAGGCTATGCAGCAGTTTGGTAAAATTTTCCAGAAGCCACCAGCGCACTATCCGTGTTGATAGCACCTTGATAGGGTTCTATAATAAAACTTTTGTTTTTCTGGAAAATTGTCTATAGCGCTATCCCCTTTGATAACTCCTTATAAATCTGTTGCCGTGATCCTTCAATTTTTAATAAAATGGGCATTAGCACGCTTTAGTCCTTGATAACACGCTATCGAAAAGTTTGGAAAACTCGAGCTCTCGGGTTTGTGTATATCGACCTGCTATCGCCTGCTGTCTGTCAATAGAGAACATGATACACAACCCAACAGAACCCTATCCACGTCTGAGACAAAAATCTAATATTTCTAACGAGAAAAATGTGGGTACTTCTGCTTGCTCGATTTTTCTATTTCTTACACAGTTTTTGCACCTTATCTTAATTGAAATATTTTCTACTAACACCTAGTTGACTCCCATTGCCTCAGACGCCCAAAACAACTTTAGATTAAACAATGTTTTGAATTCAAATCATTTTGTACTCTCTTGCTCTTTAACCCGCAACTTCTAATTTTATAAAACACTAATCCTCTGGTTTTCAAAAATACAACACACACGATTTTTGCAAGTTAGTTTGAGCTTTCCAAAGAGTTTTTCAAGAGAAAAAAGTAATGATTATTGCATTTGCCAAAACAAGCTTTGAATTGAATCAAAATTGCAATCTGTGTTGATGATAACGTCATTGTTCAGCAAGTTCCTAATTTTATCCCTTTGGTGCTTAGATTTGCTGAGGCTATCCATTGTCTTAAACTGTAAGTAGATGAAGTGGTCTCGGTAGGATAACACATCACCTGTATTGCATGCAGAACACATCAAGCAATAGCTTTCGAAGTCTACAAAGATCAAGCTCGAAGAATTAAGACATATGTCTTGTCCAATGCATTAGTTTGATCTTTGGTGTGTAGGTTACTCTCGTTCAATCTCAACACAAAAACTCTGAAAATTGCAAAGTCTTCAAAATCACTTCGATATAGTATTTCATTTTGAAAAAATGTTTTCCGAAAGGTTTTAATCATAATTTCAATGAGTTTTGAATTATTAAAAAGTTTTTAATCTTATACCAAAATGTTTTGAGTAAATGGAATGGTTCTTGAGTGTCAAAATATAAATTTTTCAAAAATATCACTATCCAACAGTTTGGGAAAATTTTCCAGAAGGCACCAGCGCACTATCCGTGTTGATTGCACCTTGATAGGGTTCTATAATAAAACATTTGTTTTTCGAGAAAATTTTCTATAGCGCGCTATCCCCTCTAATAACTCGCTATAAATCTGTTGCCGTGATCTTTCCATTTTTAATAAAATGGGCATTAGCGCGCTTTAGTCCTTGATAACACGTTATCGAAAAGTTTGGAAAACTCGAGCTCTCGGGTTTGTGTATATCAACCTGCTATCGCCTGCTGTCTGTCAATAGAGAACATGATACGCAACCCGTCCACGTCTGAGACAAAAATCTAATATTTCTAACGAGAAAAATGTGGGAACTTCTGCTTGCTCGATTTTTCTATTCCTTACACAGTTTTTCCAGCTTATCTTAATTGAAATATTTTCTACTAACACCTAGATGATTCCCATTGTCTCGCACGCCCAAAACAACTTTAGATTAAATAATGTTTTGAATTCAAATCATTTTGTACCCTCTTGCTCTTTAACCCGCAACTTCGAATTTTATAAAACACTCTTCCTCTGGTTTTCAAAAATGCAACACACACGATTTTTGCAAGTTAGATTGAGCTTCCAAAGAGTTTTTCAAGAGAAAAAAGTAATGATTCTTGCATTTGCCAAAACAAGCTTCGAATTGAATGAAAATTGCAATTTGTCTTGATGATAACGTCATTGTTCGGCAAGTTCTTCATTTTATCCCTTTGGTGCTTAGATTTGCTGAGGCTATCCATTGTTTTAAACTGTAAGTAAATGAAGTGGTCTCGGTAAGATAACACATCAAAAAAGAACACATCACCTGTATTGCATGAAGAACACATCAAACAATAGCTTTCGAAGTCTAGAAAGATCAAGCTCGAAAAACGAAGACATATGTCATGTCTAATGCATTAGTTTGATCTTTGGTGTGTAGGTTACTCTCGTTCAATCTCAACACTAAAACTCTGTAAATTGCAAAGCCTTCAAAATCACTTCCATATAGTCTTTCATTTTGAAAAAATGTTTTTCGAAAGGTTTTAATCATAATTTCAATGAGTTTTGAATTATTTAAAAGTTTTTAATCTTATACTAAAATGTTTTGAGTCAATGGAATGGTTCTTGAGTGTCAAAATATAAAATTTTGAAAATTACGACTATCCAGCAGTTTGGCAAAATTTTCCAGAAGGCACCAGCGCACTATCCGTGTTGATAGCACCTTGATAGGGTTTTATTATAAAACATTTGTTTTTCTGAAAAATTGTCTATAGTGCACTATCCCCTCTGATAACTCGCTATAAATATGTTGCCGTTATCTTTCCATTTTTTATAAAATGGGCATTACCGCGCTTTAGTCCTTGATAACACGCTATCGAAAAGTTTGGAAAACTCGAGCTCTCGGGTTTGTGTATATCGACCTGCTATCGCCTGCTGTCTGTCAATAGAGAACATGATACGCAACCCAACAGAACGTTATCCACGTCTGAGACAAAAATCTAATATTTCTAACGAGAAAAATGTGGGTACTTCTGCTTACTCGATTTTCTACTCCTTAAAAAGTTTTTCCAGCTTATCTTAATTGAAATATTTTCTACTAACACCTAGATGATTCCCATTGTCTCGCACGCACAAAACAACTTTAGATTAAACAATGTTTTGAATTCAAATCATTTTGTAATCTCTTGCTCTTTAACCCGCAACTTCTAATTTTATAAAACACTAATCCTCTGGTTTTCAAAAATAGAACACACACGATTTTTGCAAGTTAGATTGAGCTTTCCAAAGAGTTTTTCAAGAGACAAAAGTAATGATTCTTGCATTCGCCAAAACAAGCTCCGAATTAAATGAAAATTGCAATCTGTCTTGATGATAACGTCATTGTTCAGCACGTTCTTCAATTTGCTGATGCTATCCATTGTTTTAAACTGTAAGTAGATGAAGTGGTCTCGGTAAGATAACACATCAAAAAAGAACACATCAACTGTATTACATCAAGAACACATCACACAATAGCTTTCGAAGTCTACAAATATCAAGCTCGAAGAACGAAGACATATGTCATGTCTAATGCATTAGTTTGATCTTTGGTGCGTAGGTTACTCTCGTTCAATCTCAACGCTAAAACTCTGAAAATTGAAAGTCTTCAAAATCACTTCGATATAATATTTCACTTTGAAAAAATGTTTTTCGAAAGGTTTTAATCATAATTTCAATGAGTTTTGAATTATTTAAAAGTTTTTAATCTTATACCAAAATGTTTTGAGTCAATGAAATGGTTCTTGAGTGTCAAAATATAAATTTTTCAAACATAAGGCTATCCAGCAGTTTTGCAAAATTTTTCGAAAGGCACCAATGCACTATTAGTGTTAATAGCACCTTGATAGGGTTCTATAATAAAACATTTGTTTTTCTGAAAAATTGTCTATAGCGCGCTATCCCCTTTGATAACTCGCTATAAATCTATTGACGTGATATTTCCATTTTTAGTAAAATGGGCATTAGCGCGCTTAAGGCCTTGATAACACGCTATCGAAAAGTTTGGAAAACGCGAGTTCTCGGGTTTGTGTATATATCGACCTGCTATAGCCTGCTATATGTCAATAGAGAACATGATACACAACCCAACAGAACGCTATCCACGTCTGAGACAAAAATCTAATATTTCTAACGAGAAAAATGTGGGTACGTCTGCTTGCTCGATTTTTCTACTCCTTACACAGTTTTTCCAGCTTATCTTAATTGAAATATTTTCTACTAACACCTAGATGATTCTCATTGTCTCGCACGCCCAAAACAACTTTAGATTAAACAATGTTTTCAATTCAAATCATTTTGTACTCTCTTGCTCCTTAACACGCAACATCTAATTTTATAAAACACTCATCCTCTGGTTTTCGAAAATACAACACACACGATTTCTACAAGCTAGATTGTGCTTTCCAAAGATTTTTCAAGAGAAAAAAGTAATGATTCTTGCATTTG
Organism: Paratinospora sagittata; assembly: GCA_035771175.1. Lineage (NCBI taxonomy): Eukaryota > Viridiplantae > Streptophyta > Magnoliopsida > Ranunculales > Menispermaceae > Paratinospora > Paratinospora sagittata. The sequence continues at coordinate 22,792 of JAYMFD010003236.1, read as the reverse complement.
CCAAAACAAGCTTCGAATTGAATCAAAATTGCAATCTGTCTTGATGATAACGTCATTGTTCAGCAAGTTCTTCATTTTATCCCTTTGGTGCTTAGATTTGCTGATGCTATCCATTGTTTTAAACTGTAAGTAGATGAAGTGGTCTCGGTAAGATAACACATCAAAAAAGAACAGATCACCAATATTGCATCAAGAACACATCATACAATAGCTTCCGAAGTCTACAAAGATCAAGCTCAAAGAACGAAGACATATCTCATGTCTAATCCATTAGTTTAATCTTTGATGTTTAGGTTACTTATGTTCAATCTCAGCACTAAAACTCTGAAAATTGCAAAGTCTTCAAAATCACTTCGATATAGTATTTCATTTTGAAAAAATGTTTTCCGAAAGGTTTTAATCGAAATTTCAATTAGTTTTGTGTCAATAGAATGGTTCTTGAGTGTCAAAATATATATTTTTCAAAAATAAGGCTATCCAGCAGTTTGGCAAAATTTTCCAGAAGGCACCAGCGCATTATCAGTGTTAATAGCACCTTGATAGTGTTCTATAATAAAACATTTGTTTTTCTGGAAAATTTTCTATAGCGCTATCCCCTTTGATAACTCGCTATAAATATGTTGCCGTGATCTTTCCATTTTTATTAAAATGGGCATTAGCGCACTTTAGGCCTTGATAACACGCTATCGAAAAGTTTGGAAAACTCGAGCTCTCGGGTTTGTGTATATCGACCTGCTATAGTCTGCTATATGTCAATAGAGAACATGATACACAACCCAACAGAACGCTATCCTCGTCTGAGACAAAAATCTAATATTTCTAACGAGAAAAATGTGGGTACTTCTGCTTGCTCGATTTTTCTACTCCTTACACAGTTTTTCCAGCTTATCTTAATTGAAATATTTTCTACCAACACCTAGATGATTCCCATTGTCTCGCACGCCCAAAACAACTTTAGATTAAACAATGTTTTCAATTCAAATCATTTTGTACTCTCTTGCTCTTTAACCCGCAACTTCTAATTTTATAAAACACTCATCCTCTGCTTTTCAAAAATACAACATACACGATTTTGCAAATAAGATTCAGCTTTCCAAAGAGTTTTTCAAAAGAAAAAAGTAATGATTCTTGCATTTGCCAAAATAAGCTTCGAATTGAACCATAATTGCAATCTGTCTTGATGATAACGTCATTGTTCAGCAAGTTCATCATTTTATCCCTTTGGTGCTTAGATTTGCTGATTCTATCCATTGTTTTAAACTGTAAGTAGATGAAGTGGTCTCGGAAAGATAACACATCAAAAAAGAACACATCACATGTATTGCATGAAGAACACATCAAACAATAGCTTTCGAAGTCTACAAATATCAAGCTCGAAGAACGAAGACATATGTCATGTCTAATGCATTGGTTTGATCTTTGGTGTGTAGGTTACTCTCGTTCAATCTCAACACTAAAACTCTGAAATTTGCAAAGTCTTCAAAATCACTTCGATATAGTATTTCATTTTGAAAAAATGTTTTCCGAAAGGTTTTAATCATAATTTCAATGAGTTTTGAATTATTTAAAAGTTTTTAATCTTATACCAAAATGTTTTGAGTCAATGGAATGGTTCTTGAGTGTCAAAATATAAATTTTTCAAAAATAAGGCTATCCAGCAGTTTTGCAAAATTTTTCGGAAGGCACCAACGCACTATTAGTGTTAATAGCACCTTGATAGGGTTCTATAATAAAACATTTGTTTTTTTGGAAAATTGTCTATAGCGCGCTATCCCCTTTTATAACTCGCTATAAATCTGTTGAGGTGATATTTTCATTTTTTGTAAAATGGGCATTAGCGCGCTTTTGGCCTTGATAACACGCTATCGAAAAGTTTGGAAAACTCGAGCTCTCGGGTTTGTGTATATCGACCTGCTATAGCCTGCTATATGTCAATAGAGAACATGATTTACAACCCAACAGAACGCTATCCACGTCTGAGACAAAAATCTAATATTTCTAACGAGAAAAATGTGGATACTTCTGCTTGCTCGATTTTTCTACTCCTTAAAAAGTTTTTCCAGCTTATCATAATTGAAATATTTTCTACTAACACCTAGATGGTTCCCATTGTCTCCTACGCCCAAAACAACTTTAGATTAAACAATGTTTTGAATTCAAATCATATTGTACTCTCTTGCATTTTAACCCGCAATTTCTAATTTTAAAAAACACTCATCCTCTGGTTTTCAAAAATACAACACACACGATTTTTGCAAGTTAGATTGAGCTTTCCAAATAGTTTTTCTAGAGAAAAAAGTAATGATTCTTGCATTGGCCAAAATAAGCTTCGAATTGAATCATAATTGCAATCTGTCTTGATGATAACGTCATTGTTCAGCGAGTTCTTCATTTTATCCCTTTGGTGCTTAGATTTGCTGATTCTATTTATTGTTTTAAACTGTAAGTAGATGAAATGGTCTCGGTAAGATAACACATCAAAAAAGAACACATCACCTGTATTGCATGAAGAACACATCAAACAATAGCTTTCGAAGTCTAAAAAGATCAAGCTCAAAGAACGAAGACATATCTCATGTCTAATGCATTAGTTTGATCTTTGGTGTGTAGGTTACTCTCGTTCAATCTCAACAATAAAACTTTGAAAATTGCAAAGTCTTCAAATTCACTTAAATATAGTATTTCATTTTGAAAAAATGTTTTCCGAAAGGTTTTAATCATAATTTCAATGAGTTTTGAATTATTTAAAAGTTTTTAATCTTATACAAAAATGTTTTGAGTCAATGGAATGGTTCTTGAGTGTGAAAATAAAAATTTTTCAAAAATAAGGCTATCCAGCAGTTTGACAAAATTTTCCAGAAGGCACCAACGCACTATTAGTGTTAATAGCACCTTGATAGGGTTCTATAATAAAACATTTATTTTTCTGGAAAATTGTCTATAGCGCGCTATCCCTTTGATAACTCGCTATAAATCTGTAGAGGTGATATTTTCATTTTTAGTAAAATGGGCATTAGCGAGCTTTAGGCCTTGATAACACGCTATCGAAAAGTTTGGAAAACTCGAGCTCTCGGGTTTGTGTATATCGACCTGCTATCGCCTGCTATCTGTCAATAGAGAACATGATACACAACCCAACAAAACTCTATCCACGTCTGAGACAAAAATCTAATATTTCTAAGGAGAAAAATGTGGGTACTTCTGCTTGCTCGATTTTTCTACTCCTTACATAGTTTTTCGAGCTTATCTTAATTGAAATACTTTTTACTAACACCTAGATGATTCCCATTATCTCCCACGCCCAAAACAACTTTAGATTAAACAATGTTTTGAATTCAAATCATTTTGTACTCTCTTGCTCTTTAACCCTCAACTTCTAATTTTATAAAACACTCATCCTCTAGTGTTCAAAAATACAACACACACGATTTTTGCAAGTTAGATTGAGCTTTCCAAAGAGTTTTTCAACGGAAAAAAGTAATGATTCTTGCATTTGCCAAAACAAGCTTCGAATTGAATCAAAATTGCAATCTGTCTTGATGATAACGTCATTGTTCAGCAAGTTCTTCATTTTATCCCTTTGGTGCTTAGATTTGCTGATTCTATCCATTGTTTTAAACTGTAAGTAGATGAAGTGGTCTCGGTAAGATAACACATCAAAAAAGAACACATCACCTGTATTGCATGAAGAACACATCAAACAATAGCTTTCGAAGTCTAAAAAGATCAAGCTCGAAGAACGAAGACATATCTCATGTCTAATGCATTAGTTTGATCTTTGGTGTGTAGGTTACTCTCGTTCAATCTCAACACTAAAACTCTGAAAATTGCAAAGTCTTCAAATTCACTTCAATATAGTATTTCATTTTGAAAAAATGTTTTCTGAAAGGTTTTAATCATAATTTCAATGAGTTTTGAATTATTTAAAAGTTTTTAATCTTATACCAAAATGTTTTAAGTCAATGGAATGGTTCTTGAGTGTCAAAATATAAATTTTTCAAAAATAAGGCTATCCAGCAGTTTGGCAAAATTTTCCAGAGGGCACCAACGCACTATTAGTGTTAATAGCACCTTGATAGGGTTCTATAATAAAACATTTATTTTTCTGGAAAATTGTCTATAGCGCGCTATCCCATTGATAACTCGCTATAAATCTGTAGAGGTGATATTTCCATTTTTAGTAAAATGGGCATTAGCGTGCTTTAGGCCTTGATAACACGCTATCGAAAAGTTTGGAAAACTCGAGCTCTCGGGTTTGTGTATATCGACCTGCTATCGCCTGCTATCTGTCAATAGGGAACATGATACACAACCCAACAAAACTCTATCCACGTCTGAGACAAAAATCTAATATTTCTAAGGAGAAAAATGTGGGTACTTCTGCTTGCTCGATTTTTCTACTCCTTACATAGTTTTTCGAGCTTATCTTAATTGAAATACTTTTTACTAACACCTAGATGATTCCCATTATCTCCCACGCCCAAAACAACTTTAGATTAAACAATGTTTTGAATTCAAATCATTTTGTAATCTCTTGCTCTTTAACCCGCAACTTCTAATTTTATAAAAAACTCATCCTCTGGTTTTCAAAAATACAACACACACGATTTTTGCAAGTTAGATTGAGCTTTCCAAAGAGTTTTTCAAGGGAAAAAAGTAATGATTCTTGCATTTGCCAAAACAAGCTTCGAATTGAATCAAAATTGCAATCTGTCTTGATGATAACGTCATTGTTCAGCAAGTTCTTCATTTTATCCCTTTGATGCTTAGATTTGCTGAGGCTATCCATTGTTTTAAATTGTAAGTAGATGAAGTGGTCTCGGTAAGATAACACATCAAAAAAGAACACATCAGCTGTATTGCATCAAGAACAAATCAAACAATAGCTTTCGAAGTCTACAAAGATCAAGCTCGAAGAACGAAGACATATGTCATGTCTAATGCATTAGTTTGATCTTTGGTGTGTAGGTTACTCTCGTTCAATCTCAACACTAAAACTCTGAAAATTGCAAAGTCTTCAAAATCACTTCAATATAGTATTTCATTTTGAAAAAATATTTTCCGAAAGGTTTTAATTATAATTTCAATGAGTTTTGAATTATTTAAAAGTTTTTAATCTTATACCAAAAATATTTTGAGTCAATGGAATGGTTCTTGAGTGTCAAAATATAAATTTTTCAAAAATAAGGCTATCCTGCAGTTTGGCAAAACTTTCCAGAAGGCACCAGTGCACTATCTGTGTTGATAGCACCTTGATAGGGTTCTATAATAAAACAATTGTTTTTCTGGAAAATTATCTATAGCGCGCTGTCCCCTTTAATAACTCGCTATAAATCTGTTAACGTGATCTTTCCCTTTTTAATAAAATGGGCATTAGCGCGCTTTAGGCCTCGATAACACGCTATTGGAAAGTTTGGAAAACTCGAGCTCTCAGGTTTGTGTATATCGACCTGCTATCGCCTGCTATCTGTCAATAGAGAACATGATACACAACCGAACAGAACGCTATCCACGTCTGATACAAAAATTTAATATTTTGAACGAGAAAAATGTGGGTACTTCTGCTTGCTCGATTTTTCTACTCCTTACACAGTTTTTCCAACTTATCTTAATTGAAATATTTTATACTAACACCTAGATGATTCCCAATGTCTCCCACGCCCAAAACAACTTTAGATTAAACAATGTTTTGAAATCAAATCATTTTGTACTCTCTTGATCTTTAACCCACAACTTCTAATTTTATAAAACACTTATCCTCTGGTTTTCAAAAATACAACACACACGATTTTTGCAAGTTAGATTGACCTTTCCAAAGAGTTTTTCAAGAGAAAAAAGTAATGATTATTGCATTTGTCAAAACAAGCTTCGAATTGAATCAAAATTGCAATCTGTCTTGATGATAACGTCATTGTTCAGCAAGTTCTTCGTTTTATCCCTTTGGTGCTTAGATTTGCTGATTCCATCCATTGTTTTAAACTGTAAGTAGATGAAGTGGTCTTGGTAAGATAACACATCAAAAAAGAACACATCACCTGTATTGCATGAAGAACACATCAAACAATAGCTTTCGAAGTCTAGAAAGATCAAGCTCGAAGAACGAAGACATATCTCATGTCTAATGCATTAGTTTGATCTTTGGTGTGTGTGTTACTCTCGTTCAATCTCAGCACTAAAAGTCTGAAAATTGCAAAGTCTTCAAAATCACTTCAATATAGTATTTCATTTTGAAAAAATGTTTTCCGAAAAATTTTAATTATAACTTCAATGAGTTTTGAATTATTAAAATGTTTTTAATCTTATACCAAAATGTTTTGAGTTAATGGAATGGTTCTTCAGTGTCAAAATATAAATTTTTCAAAAATATGGCTATCCAGCAGTTTGGCAAAATTTTTCAGAAGGCACCAACGCACTATCCGTGTTGATAGCACCTTGATAGGGTTTTATAATAAAACAATTGTTTTTCTGAAAAATTGTCTATAGCGCGCTATCCCCTTTAATTACTCGCTATAAATCTGTTGATGTGATCTTTCCCATTTTAATAAAATGGGCATTAGCGCGCTTTAGGCCCTGATAACACCCTGTTGAAAAGTTTGGAAAACTCGAGCTCTCGGGTTTTTGTATATTGACCTGCTACCGCCTGCTATCTATCAATAGAGAACATGATACACAACCCAACAGAACCCTATCCACGTCTGAGACAAAAGTCTAATATTTCTAACGAGAAAAATGTGGGTACTTCTGCTTGCTCGATTTTTCTACTCCTTACACAGTTTTTTCAGCTTATCTTAATTGAAATATTTTCTACTAACACCAAGATGATTCCCATTGTTTCGCACGCCCAAAACAACTTTAGATTAAACAATGTTTTGAATTCAAATCATTTTGTAATCGCTTCCTCTTTAACCCGCAACTTCTAATTTTATAAAACACTTATCCTCTGGTTTTCAAAAATACAACACACACGATTTTTACAAGTTAGATTGAGCTTTCCAAAGGGTTTTTCAAGAGAAAAAAGTAATGATTCTTGCATTTGCCAAAACAAGCTTCGAATTGAATCAAAATCGCAATCTGTCTTGATGATAACGTCATTGTTCAACAAGTTCTTCATTTTATCCCTTTGGTGCTTAGATTTGCTGATTCCATCCATTGTTTTAAATTGTAAGTAGATGAAGTGGTCCCGGTAAGATAACACATCAAAAAAGAACACATCACCTGTATTGCATGAAGAACACATCAAACAATAGCTTTCGAAGTCTAGAAAGATCAGGCTCGAAGAACGAAGACATATCTAATGTCGAATGCGTTAGTTTGATCTTTTGTGTGTAGGTTACTCTCGTTCAATCTCAGCACTAAAACTCTAAAAATTGCAAAGTCTTCAAAATCACTTCAATATAGTATTTCATTTTGAAAAAATGTTTTCCGAAAGGTTTTAATTATAATTTCAATGAGTTTTGAATTATTTAAAAGTTTTTAATCTTATAACAAAATGTTTTGAGTCAATGGAATGGTTCTTGAGTGTCAAAATATAAATTTTTCAAAAATATGGCTATCCTGCAGTTTGGCAAAATTTTCCAGAAGGCACCAGCGCACTATCTGTGTTGATAGCACCTTGATAGGGTTCTATAATAAAACAATTGTTTTTCTGGAAAATTATCTGTAGCGCGCTATCCCCTTTAATGACTCGCTATAAATCTGTTAACGTGATCTTTCCCTTTTTAATAAAATGGGCATTAGCGCGCTTTAGGCCTCGATAACACGCTATAGGAAAGTTTGGAAAACTCGAGCTCTCAGGTTTGTGTATATCGACCTGCTATCGCCTTCTATCTGTCAATAGAGAACATGATACACAACCCAACAGAACGCTATCCACGTCAGAGACAAAAATTTAATATTTCGAACGAGAAAAATGTGGGTACTTCTGCTTGCTCGATTTTTCTACTCCTTACACAGTTTTTCCAACTTATCTTAATTGAAATATTTTATACTAACACCTAGATGATTCCCATTGTCTCCCACGCCCAAAACAACTTTAGATTAAACAATGTTTTGAAATCAAATCATTTTGTACTCTCTTGATCTTTAACCCGCAACTTCTAATTTTATAAAACACTCATCCTCTGGTTTTCAAAAATACAACACACACGATTTTTGCAAGTTAGATTGAGCTTTCCAAAGAGTTTTTCAAGTGAAAAAAGTAATGATTATTGCATTTGCCAAAACAAGCTTCGAATTGAATCAAAATTGCAATCTGTCTTGATGATAACGTCATTGTTCAGCAAGTTCTTCTTTTTATCCCTTTGGTGCTTAGATTTGCTGATTCCATCCATTGTTTTAAACTGTAAGTAGATGAAGTGGTCTCGGTAAGATAACACATCAAAAAAGAACACATCACCTGTATTGCATGAAGAACACATCAAACAATAGCTTTCGAAGTCTAGAAAGATCAAGCTCGAAGAACGAAGACATATCTCATGTCTAATGCGTTAGTTTGATCTTTGGTGTGTAGGTTACTCTCGTTCACTCTCAGCACTAAAACTCTGAAAATGGCAAAGTCTTCAAAATCACTTCAATATAGTATTTCATTTTGAAAAAATGTTTTCCGAAAAATTTTAATTATAATTTCAATGAGTTTTGAATTAATTAAATGTTTTTAATCTTATACCAAAATGTTTTGAGTCAATGGAATGGTTCTTGAGTGTCAAAATATAAGTTTTTCAAAAATAAGGCTGTCGAGCAGTTGGGCAAAATTTTCTAGAAGGCACCAGCGCACTATCAGTGTTGATAGCACCTTGATAGGGTTCTATAATTAAACATTTGTTTTTCTGGAAAATTGTCTATAGCGCTATCCCATTTGATAACTCGCTATAAATCTGTTGCCGTGATCTTTACATTTTTAGTAAGATGGGCATTAGCGCGCTTTAGGCCCTGATTACACCCTAACGAAAAGTTTGGAAAACTCGAGCTCTCGGGTTTGTGTATATCAACCTGCTATAGCCTGCTATATGTTAATAGAGAACATGATACACAAACCAACAGAACGCTATCCACGTCTGGGACAAAAATCTAATATTTCTAACGAGAAAAATGTGGGTACTTCTGCTTGCTCGATTTTTCTACTCTTTACACAGTTTTTCTAGCTTATCTTAATTGAAATATTTTCTACTAACACCTAGATGATTCCCATTGTCTCCCACGCCCAAAACAACTTTAGATTAAACAATGTTTTGAAATCAAATCATTTTGTACTCTCTTGATCTTTAACCCGCAACTTCTAATTTTATAAAACACTCATCATCTGGTTTTCAAAAATACAACACACACGATTTTTGCAAGTTAGATTGAGCTTTCCAAAGAGTTTTTCAAAAGAAAAAAGTAATGATTTTTGCATTTGCCAAAACAAGCTTCGAATTGAATCAAAATTGCAATCTGTCTTGATGATAACGTCATTGTTCAGCAAGTTCTTCATTTTATCCCTTTGGTGCTTAGATTTGCTGATTCCATCCATTGTTTTAAACTGTAAGTAGATGAAGTGGTCTCGGTAAGATAACACATCAAAAAAGAACACATCACCTACGTTGCATGAAGAACACATCAAACAATAGCTTTCGAAGTCTAAAAAGATCAAGCTCGAAGAACGAAGACATATCTCATGTCTAATGCATTAGTTGGATCTTTGGTGTGTAGGTTACTCTTGTTCAATCTCAACACTAAAACTCTGAAAATTGCAAAGTCTTCAAAATCACTTCAATGTAGTATTTCATTTTGAAAAAATGTTTTCTGAAAGGTTTTAATCATAATTTCAATGACTTTTGAATTATTTAAAAGTTTTTAATCTTATACCAAAATGTTTTAAGTCAATGGAATGGTTCTTGAGTGTCAAAATATAAATTTTTCAAAAGTAAGGCTGTCCAGTAGTTGGGCAAAATTTTCTAGAAGGCACCAGCGCACTATCATTGTTGATAGCACCTTGATAGGGTTCTATAATTAAACATTTGTTTTTCTGGAAAATTGTCTATAGCGCGCTATCCCCTTTGATAACTCGCTATAAATCTGTTGCCGTGATCTTTACATTTTTAGTAAGATGGGCATTAGCGCGCTTTAGGCCTTGATAACACGCTAACGAAAAGTTTGGAAAACTCGAGCTCTCGGGTTTGTGTATATCGACCTGCTATAGCCTGCTATATGTCAATAGAGAACATGATACACAAACCAACAGAACGCTATCCACGTCTGGGACAAAAATCTAATATTTCTAACGAGAAAAATGTGGGTACTTCTGCTTGCTCGATTTTTCTACTCTTTACACAGTTTTTCCAGCTTATCTTAATTGAAATATTTTCTACTAACTCCTACACGATTCCCATTGTCTCGCACGCCCAAAACAACTTTAGATTAAACAATGTTTTGAATTCAAATCATTTTGTAATCTCTTGCTCTTTAGCCCGCAACTTCTAATTTTATAAAACTCTCATCCTCTGGTTTTCAAAAATACAACACACACGATTTTTGCAAGTTAGATTGAGCTTTCCAAAGAGTTTTTCAAGAGAAAAAAGTAATGATTCTTGCATTTGCCAAAACAAGCTTCGAATTGAATCAAAATTGCAATCTGTCTTGATGATAACGTCATTGTTCAGCAAGTTCTTCATTTTATCCCTTTGGTGCTTAGATTTGCTGATTCCATCCATTGTTTTAAACAGTAAGTAGATGAAGTGGTCTCGGTAAGATAACACATAAACAAAGAACACATCACCTAAATTGCATCAAGAACACATCAAACAATAGCTTTCGAAGTCTACAAAGATCAAGCTCGAAGAACGAAGACATATGTCATGTCTAATGCATTAGTTTGATCTTTGGTGTGTAGGTTACTCTCGTTCAATCTAAGCACTAAAACTCTGAAAATTGCAAAGTCTTCAAAATCACTTCAATATAGTATTTCATTTTGAAAAAATGTTTTCCGAAAGGTTTTAATTATAATTTCAATGAGTTTTGAATTATTTAAAAGTTTTTAATCCTATGCCAAAATTTTTTGAGTCAACGGAATGGTTCTTGAGTGTCAAGATATATATTTTTTAAAAATAAGGCTATCCAGTAGTTTGGCAAAATTTTCCAGAAGGCACCAGCGCGCTATCAGTGTTAATAGCACCTTGATAGTGTTCTATAATAAAACATTTGTTTTTCTAGAAAATTGTCTGTAGCGCGCTATCCCCTTTGATAACTCGCTATAAATCTGTTGCCGTGATCTTTCCATTTTTAGTAAAATGGGCATTAGCGCGCTTTAGGCCTTGATTACATGCTATCAAAAAGTTTGGAAAACTCGAGCTCTCGGGTTTGTGTATATCGACCTGCTATAGTCTGCTATATGTCAATAGAGAACATGATACACAACCCAACAGAACGTTATCCACGTCAGAGACAAAAATCTAATATTTCTAACGAGAAAAATGTGGGTACTTCTGCTTGCTCGATTTTTCTACTCCTTACACAGTTTTTCTAGCTTATCTTAATTGAAATATTTTCTACTAACACCTAGATGATTCCCATTGCCTCGCTCGCCCAAAACAACTTTAGATTAAACAATGTTTTGAATTCAAATCATTTTGTAATCTCTTGCTCTTTAACCCGCAACTTCTAATTTTATAAAAAACTCATACTCTGGTTCTCAAAAATACAACACACACGATTTTTGCAAGTTAGATTGAGCTTCCCAAAGAGTTTTTTAAGGGAAAAAGTAATGATTCTTGCATTTGCCAAAACAAGCTTCGAATTGAATCAAAATTGCAATCTGTCTTGATGATAACGTCATTGTTCAGCAAGTTCTTCATTTTATCCCTTTGGTGCTTAGATTTGCTGAGGCTATCCATTGTTTTAAATTGTAAGTAGATGAAGTGGTCTCGGTAAGATAACACATCAAAAAAGAACACATCACCTGTATTGCATCAAGAACAAATCAAACAATAGCTTTCGAAGTCTACAAAGATCAAGCTCGAAGAACGAAGACATATGTCATGTCTAATGCATTAGTTTGATCTTTGGTGTGTAGGTTACTCTCGTTCAATCTCAACACTAAAACTCTGAAAATTGCAAAGTCTTCAAAATCATTTCAATGTAGTATTTCATTTTGAAAAAATGTTTTCTGAAAGGTTTTAATCATAATTTCAATGACTTTTGAATTATTTAAAAGTTTTTAATCTTATACCAAAATGTTTTAAGTCAATGGAATGGTTCTTGAGTGTCAAAATATAAATTTTTCAAAAGTAAGGCTGTCCAGTAGTTGGGCAAAATTTTCTAGAAGGCACCAGCGCACTATCAGTGTTGATAGCACCTTGATAGGGTTCTATAATTAAACATTTGTTTTTCTGGAAAATTGTCTATAGCGCGCTATCCCCTTTGATAACTCGCTATAAATCTGTTGCCGTGATCTTTACATTTTTAGTAAGATGGGCATTAGCGCGCTTTAGGCCTTGATAACACGCTAACGAAAAGTTTGGAAAACTCGAGCTCTCGGGTTTGTGTATATCGACCTGCTATAGCCTGCTATATGTCAATAGAGAACATGATACACAAACCAACAGAACGCTATCCACGTCTGGGACAAAAATCTAATATTTCTAACGAGAAAAATGTGGGTACTTCTGCTTGCTCGATTTTTCTACTCTTTACACAGTTTTTCCAGCTTATCTTAATTGAAATATTTTCTACTAACTCCTACACGATTCCCATTGTCTCGCACGCCCAAAACAACTTTAGATTAAACAATGTTTTGAATTCAAATCATTTTGTAATCTCTTGCTCTTTAGCCCGCAACTTCTAATTTTATAAAACTCTCATCCTCTGGTTTTCAAAAATACAACACACACGATTTTTGCAAGTTAGATTGAGCTTTCCAAAGAGTTTTTCAAGAGAAAAAAGTAATGATTCTTGCATTTGCCAAAACAAGCTTCGAATTGAATCAAAATTGCAATCTGTCTTGATGATAACGTCATTGTTCAGCAAGTTCTTCATTTTATCCCTTTGGTGCTTAGATTTGCTGAGGCTATCCATTGTTTTAAACAGTAAGTAGATGAAGTGGTCTCGGTAAGATAACACATAAACAAAGAACACATCACCTAAATTGCATCAAGAACACATCAAACAATAGCTTTCGAAGTCTACAAAGATCAAGCTCGAAGAACGAAGACATATGTCATGTCTAATGCATTAGTTTGATCTTTGGTGTGTAGGTTACTCTCGTTCAATCTAAGCACTAAAACTCTGAAAATTGCAAAGTCTTCAAAATCACTTCAATATAGTATTTCATTTTGAAAAAATGTTTTCCGAAAGGTTTTAATTATAATTTCAATGAGTTTTGAATTATTTAAAAGTTTTTAATCCTATGCCAAAATTTTTTGAGTCAACGGAATGGTTCTTGAGTGTCAAGATATATATTTTTTAAAAATAAGGCTATCCAGTAGTTTGGCAAAATTTTCCAGAAGGCACCAGCGCGCTATCAGTGTTAATAGCACCTTGATAGTGTTCTATAATAAAACATTTGTTTTTCTAGAAAATTGTCTGTAGCGCGCTATCCCCTTTGATAACTCGCTATAAATCTGTTGCCGTGATCTTTCCATTTTTAGTAAAATGGGCATTAGCGCGCTTTAGGCCTTGATTACATGCTATCAAAAAGTTTGGAAAACTCGAGCTCTCGGGTTTGTGTATATCGACCTGCTATAGTCTGCTATATGTCAATAGAGAACATGATACACAACCCAACAGAACGTTATCCACGTCAGAGACAAAAATCTAATATTTCTAACGAGAAAAATGTGGGTACTTCTGCTTGCTCGATTTTTCTACTCCTTACACAGTTTTTCTAGCTTATCTTAATTGAAATATTTTCTACTAACACCTAGATGATTCCCATTGCCTCGCTCGCCCAAAACAACTTTAGATTAAACAATGTTTTGAATTCAAATCATTTTGTAATCTCTTGCTCTTTAAACTTCTAATTTTATAAAAAACTCATACTCTGGTTCTCAAAAATACAACACACACGATTTTTGCAAGTTAGATTGAGCTTCCCAAAGAGTTTTTTAAGGGAAAAAGTAATGATTCTTGCATTTGCCAAAACAAGCTTCGAATTGAATCAAAATTGCAATCTGTCTTGATGATAACGTCATTGTTCAGCAAGTTCTTCATTTTATCCCTTTGGTGCTTAGATTTGCTGAGGCTATCCATTGTTTTAAATTGTAAGTAGATGAAGTGGTCTCGGTAAGATAACACATCAAAAAAGAACACATCACCTGTATTGCATCAAGAACAAATCAAACAATAGCTTTCGAAGTCTACAAAGATCAAGCTCGAAGAACGAAGACATATGTCATGTCTAATGCATTAGTTTGATCTTTGGTGTGTAGGTTACTCTCGTTCAATCTCAACACTAAAACTCTAAAAATTGCAAAGTCTTCAAAATCATTTCAATGTAGTATTTCATTTTGAAAAAATGTTTTCTGAAAGGTTTTAATCATAATTTCAATGACTTTTGAATTATTTAAAAGTTTTTAATCTTATACCAAAATGTTTTAAGTCAATGGAATGGTTCTTGAGTGTCAAAATATAAATTTTTCAAAAATAAGGCTGTCCAGCAGTTTGGCAAAATTTTCTAGAAGGCACGAGCGCGCTATCAGTGTTGATAGCACCTTGATAGGGTTCTATAATTAAACATTTATTTTTCTGGAAAATTGTCTATAGCGCGTTTTCCCCTTTGATAACTCGCTATAAATCTGTTGCCGTGATCTTTACATTTTTAGTAAGATGGGCATTAGCGCGCTTTAGGCCTTGATAACACGCTAACGAAAAGTTTGGAAAACTCGAGCTCTCGGGTTTGTGTATATCGACCTGCTATAGCCTGCTATATGTCAATAGAGAACATGATACACAAACCAACAGAACGCTATCCACGTCTGGGACAAAAATCTAATATTTCTAACGAGAAAAATGTGGGTACTTCTGCTTGCTCGATTTTTCTACTCTTTACACAGTTTTTCCAGCTTATCTTAATTGAAATATTTTCTACTAACACCTACACGATTCCCATTGTCTCGCACGCCCAAAACAACTTTAGATTAAACAATGTTTTGAATTCAAATCATTTTGTAATCTCTTGCTCTTTAGCCCGCAACTTCTAATTTTATAAAACTCTCATCCTCTGGTTTTCAAAAATACAACACACACGATTTTTGCAAGTTAGATTGAGCTTTCCAAAGAGTTTTTCAAGAGAAAAAAGTAATGATTCTTGCATTTGCCAAAACAAGCTTCGAATTGAATCAAAATTGCAATCTGTCTTGATGATAACGTCATTGTTAAACAATTTCTTCATTTTATCCCTTTGGTGCTTCGATTTGCTGAGGCTATCCATTGTTTTAAACAGTAAGTAGATGAAGTGGTCTCGGTAAGATAACACATCAAAAAAGAACACATCACCAGTATTGCATCAAGAACACATCAAACAATAGCTTTCGAAGTCTACAAAGATCAAGCTCGAAGAACGAAGACATATGTCATGTCTAATGCATTAGTTTGATCTTTGGTGTGTAGGTTACTCTCGTTCAATCTAAGCACTAAAACTCTGAAAATTGCAAAGTCTTCAAAATCACTTCAATATAGTATTTCATTTTGAAAAAATGTTTTCCGAAAGGATTTAATTATAATTTCAATGAGTTTTGAATTATTTAAAAGTTTTTAATCCTATGCCAAAATTTTTTGAGTCAACGGAATGGTTCTTGAGTGTCAAAATATAAATTTTTTAAAAATAAGGCTATCCAGTAGTTTGGCAAAATTTCCAGAAGGCACCAGCGCACTATCAGTGTTAATAGCACCTTGATAGTGTTCTATAATAAAACATTTGTTTTTCTAGAAAATTGTCTATAGCGCGCTATCCCCTTTGATAACTCGCTATAAATCTGTTGCCGTGATCTTTCCATTTTTAGTAAAATGGGCATTAGCGCGCTTGAGGCCTTGATAACACGGTATCGAAAAGTTTGGAAAACTCGAGCTCTCGGGTTTGTGTATATCGACCTGCTATAGTCTGCTATATGTCAATAGAGAACATGATACACAACCCAACAGAACGCTATCCACGTCAGAGACAAAAATCTAATATTTCTAACGAGAAAAATGTGGGTACTTCTGCTTGCTCGATTTTTCTACTCCTTACACAGTTTTTCTAGCTTATCTTAATTGAAATATTTTCTACTAACACCTAGATGATTCCCATTGCCTCGCTCGCCCAAAACAACTTTAGATTAAACAATGTTTTGAATTCAAATCATTTTGTAATCTCTTGCTCTTTAACCCGCAACTTCTAATTTTATAAAAAACTCATACTCTGGTTCTCAAAAATACAACACACACGATTTTTGCAAGTTAGATTGAGCTTCCCAAAGAGTTTTTTAAGGGAAAAAAGTAATGATTCTTGCATTTGCCAAAACAAGCTTCGAATTGAATCAAAATTGCAATCTGTCTTGATGATAACGTCATTGTTCAGCAAGTTCTTCATTTTATCCCTTTGGTGCTTAGATTTGCTGAGGCTATCCATTGTTTTAAATTGTAAGTAGATGAAGTGGTCTCGGTAAGATAACACATCAAAAAAGAACACATCACCTGTATTGCATCAAGAACAAATCAAACAATAGCTTTCGAAGTCTACAAAGATCAAGCTCGAAGAACGAAGACATATGTCATGTCTAATGCATTAGTTTGATCTTTGGTGTGTAGGTTACTCTCGTTCAATCTCAACACTAAAACTCTGAAAATTGCAAAGTCTTCAAAATCATTTCAATATAGTATTTCATTTTGAAAAAATGTTTTCCGAAAGGTTTTAATTATAATTTCAATGAGTTTTGAATTATTTAAAAGTTTTTAATCTTATACCAAAATATTTTGAGTCCATGGAATGGTTCTTTCCCTTTTTAATAAAAAGGGCATTAGCGCGCTTTAGGCCTTGAAAACACGCTATCGAAAATTTTGAAAAACTTGACCTCTCGGGTTTGTGTATATCGACGTGCTATAGTCTGCTATATGTCAATAGAGATCATGATACACAACCCAACAGAACGCTATCCACGTCAGAGACAAAAATCTAATATTTCCAACGAGAAAAATGTGGGTACTTCTGCTTGCTCGATTTTTCTACTCCTTACATAGTTTTTTCAACTTATCTTAATTGAAATATTTTCTACTAACACCTAGATGATTCCCATTGTCTCGCACGCCCAAAACAACTTTAGATTAAACAATGTTTTGAATTCAAATCATTTTGTAATCTCTTGCTCTTTAACCCGCAACTTCTAATTTTATAAAAAACTCATCCTCTGGTTTTCAAAAATACAACACACACGATTTTTGCAAGTGAGATTGAGCTTTCCAAAGAGTTTTTCAAGGGAAAAAAGTAATGATTCTTGCATTTGCCAAAACGAGCTTCGAATTGAATCAAAATTGCAATCTGTCTTGATGATAACGTCATTGTTCAGCAAGTTCTTCATTTTATCCCTTTGGTGCTTAGATTTGCTGAGGCTATCCATTGTTTTAAATTGTAAGTAGATGAAGTGGTCTCGGTAAGATAACACATCAAAAAAGAACACATCACCTGTATTGCATCAAGAACAAATCAAACAATAGCTTTCGAAGTCTACAAAGATCAAGCTCGAAGAACGAAGACATTTGTCATGCCTAATGCATTAGTTTGATCTTTGGTGTGTAGGTTACTCTCGTTCAATCTCAACACTAAAACTCTGAAAATTGCAAAGTCTTCAAAATCACTTCAATATAGTATTTCATTTTGAAAAAATGTTTTCCGAAAGGATTTAATTATAATTTCAATGAGTTTTGAATTATTTAAAAGTTTTTAATCCTATGCCAAAATTTTTTGAGTCAACGGAATGGTTCTTGAGTGTCAAAATATAAATTTTTTAAAAATAAGGCTATCCAGTAGTTTGGCAAAATTTTCCAGAAGGCACCAGCGCACTATCCGTGTTAATAGCACCTTGATAGTGTTCTATAATAAAACATTTGTTTTTCTAGAAAATTGTCTATAGCGCGCTATCCCCTTTGATAACTCGCTATAAATCTGTTGCCGTGATCTTTCCATTTTTAGTAAAATGGGCATTAGCGCGCTTTAGGCCTTGATAACACGGTATCGAAAAGTTTGGAAAACTCGAGCTCTCGGGTTTGTGTATATCGACGTGCTATAGTCTGCTATATGTCAATAGAGATCATGATACACAACCCAACAGAACGCTATCCACGTCAGAGACAAAAATCTAATATTTCCAACGAGAAAAATGTGGGTACTTCTGCTTGCTCGATTTTTCTACTCCTTACACAGTTTTTCCAGCTTATCTTAATTGAAATATTTTCTACTAACACCTAGATGATTCCCATTGTCTCGCACGCCCAAAACAACTTTAGATTAAACAATGTTTTGAATTCAAATCATTTTGTAATCTCTTGCTCTTTAACCCGCAACTTCTAATTTTATAAAAAACTCATCCTCTGGTTTTCAAAAATACAACACACACGATTTTTGCAAGTGAGATTGAGCTTTCCAAAGAGTTTTTCAAGGGAAAAAAGTAATGATTCTTGCATTTGCCAAAACGAGCTTCGAATTGAATCAAAATTGCAATCTGTCTTGATGATAACGTCATTGTTCAGCAAGTTCTTCATTTTATCCCTTTGGTGCTTAGATTTGCTGAGGCTATCCATTGTTTTAAATTGTAAGTAGATGAAGTGGTCTCGGTAAGATAACACATCAAAAAAGAACACATCACCTGTATTGCATCAAGAACAAATCAAACAATAGCTTTCGAAGTCTACAAAGATCAAGCTCGAAGAACGAAGACATATGTCATGCCTAATGCAATAGTTTGATCTTTGGTGTGTAGGTTACTCTCGTTCAATCTCAACACTAAAACTCTGAAAATTGCAAAGTCTTCAAAATCACTTCAATATAGTATTTCATTTTGAAAAAATGTTTTCCGAAAGGATTTAATTATAATTTCAATGAGTTTTGAATTATTTAAAAGTTTTTAATCCTATGCCAAAATTTTTTGAGTCAACGGAATGGTTCTTGAGTGTCAAAATATAAATTTTTTAAAAATAAGGCTATCCAGTAGTTTGGCAAAATTTTCCAGAAGGCACCAGCGCACTATCAGTGTTAATAGCACCTTGATAGTGTTCTATAATAAAACATTTGTTTTTCTAGAAAATTGTCTATAGCGCGCTATCCCCTTTGATAACTCGCTATAAATCTGTTGCCGTGATCTTTCCATTTTTAGTAAAATGGGCATTAGCGCGCTTTAGGCCTTGATAACACGGTATCGAAAAGTTTGGAAAACTCGACCTCTCGGGTTTGTGTATATCGACCTGCTATAGTCTGCTATATGTCAATAGAGAACATGATACACAACCCAACAGAACGCTATCCACGTCAGAGACAAAAATCTAATATTTCTAACGAGAAAAATGTGGGTACTTCTGCTTGCTCGATTTTTCTACTCCTTACACAGTTTTTCTAGCTTATCTTAATTGAAATATTTTCTACTAACACCTAGATGATTCCCATTGTCTCGCTCGCCCAAAACAACTTTAGATTAAACAATGTTTTGAATTCAAATCATTTTGTAATCTCTTGCTCTTTAACCCGCAACTTCTAATTTTATAAAAAACTCATACTCTGGTTCTCAAAAATACAACACACACGATTTTTGCAAGTTAGATTGAGCTTCCCAAAGAGTTTTTTAAGGGAAAAAAGTAATGATTCTTGCATTTGCCAAAACAAGCTTCGAATTGAATCAAAATTGCAATCTGTCTTGATGATAACGTCATTGTTCAGCAAGTTCTTCATTTTATCCCTTTGGTGCTTAGATTTGCTGAGGCTATCCATTGTTTTAAATTGTAAGTAGATGAAGTGGTCTCGGTAAGATAACACATCAAAAAAGAACACATCACCTGTATTGCATCACGAACAAATCAAACAATAGCTTTCGAAGTCTACAAAGATCAAGCTCGAAGAACGAAGACATATGTCATGCCTAATGCATTAGTTTGAACTTTGGTGTGTAGGTTACTCTCGTTCAATCTCAACACTAAAACTCTGAAAATTGCAAAGTCTTCAAAATCACTTCAATATAGTATTTCATTTTGAAAAAATGTTTTTCGAAAGGTTTTAATTATAATTTCAATGAGTTTTGAATTATTTAAAAGTTTTTAATCTTATACCAAAATATTTTGAGTCCATGGAATGGTTCTTGAGTGTCAGAATATAAATTTTTTCAAAAATAAGGCTATCCAGCAGTTTGGCAAAATTTTCCAGAAGGCACCAGGGCACTATCCGTGTTGATAGCACCTTGATAGGGATCTATAACAAAATAATGGTATTTCTGGAAAATTGTCTATAGCGCGCTATCCCCTTTGATAACTCGCTATAAATCTGTTGCAGTGATCTTTCCCTTTTTAATAAAAATGGCATTAGCGCGCTTTAGGCATTGAAAACACGCTATCGAAAATTTTGAAAAACTCGAGCTCTCGGGTTTGTGTATATCGACGTGCTATAGTCTGCTATATGTCAATAGAGATCATGATACACAACCCAACAGAACGCTATCTACGTCAGAGATAAAAATCTAATATTTCCAACGAGAAAAATGTGGGTACTTCTGCTTGCTCGATTTTTCTACTCCTTACACAGTTTTTCCAGCTTATCTTAATTGAAATATTTTCTACTAACACCTAGATGATTCCCATTGTCTCGCACGCCCAAAACAACTTTAGATTAAACAATGTTTTGAATTCAAATCATTTTGTAATCTCTTGCTCTTTAACCCGCAACTTCTAATTTTATAAAAAACTCATCCTCTGGTTTTCAAAAATACAACACACACGATTTTTGCAAGTTAGATTGAGCTTTCCAAAGAGTTTTTCAAGGGAAAAAAGTAATGATTCTTGCATTTGCCAAAACAAGCTTCGAATTGAATCAAAATTGCAATCTGTCTTGATGATAACGTCATTGTTCAGCAAGTTCTTCATTTTATCCCTTTGATGCTTAGATTTGCTGAGGCTATCCATTGTTTTAAATTGTAAGTAGATGAAGTGGTCTCGGTAAGATAACACATCAAAAAAGAACACATCACCTGTATTGCATCAAGAACAAATCAAACAATAGCTTTCGAAGTCTACAAAGATCAAGCTCGAAGAACGAAGACATATGTCATGTCTAATGCATTAGTTTGATCTTTGGTGTGTAGGTTACTCTCGTTCAATCAAACACTAAAACTCTGAAAATTGCAAAGTCTTCAAAATCACTTCAATATAGTATTTCATTTTGAAAAAATATTTTCCGAAAGGTTTTAATTATAATTTCAATGAGTTTTGAATTATTTAAAAGTTTTTAATCTTATACCAAAATATTTTGAGTCCATGGAATGGTTCTTCAGTGTCAGAATATAAATTTTTTCAAAAATAAGGCTATCCAGCAGTTTGGCAAAATTTTCCAGAAGGCACCAGGGCACTATCCGTGTTGATATCACCTTGATAGGGATCTATAACAAAATAATGGTATTTCTGGAAAATTGTCTATAGCGCGCTATCCCCTTTGATAACTCGCTATAAATCTGTTGCAGTGATCTTTCCCTTTTTAATAAAAAGGGCATTAGCGCGCTTTAGGCCTTGAAAACACGCCATCGAAAATTTTGAAAAACTCGAGCTCTCGGGTTTGTGTATATCGACGTGCTATAGTCTGTTATATGTCAATAGAGATCATGATACACAACCCAACAGAACACTATCCACGTCAGAGATAAAAATCTAATATTTCCAACGAGAAAAATGTGGGTACTTCTGCTTGCTCGATTTTTCTACTCCTTACACAGTTTTTCCAGCTTATCTTAATTGAAATATTTTCTACTAACACCTATATGATTCCCATTGTCTCGCACGCCCAAAACAACTTTAGATTAAACAATGTTTTGAATTCAAATCATTTTGTAATCTCTTGCTCTTTAACCCGCAACTTCTAATTTTATAAAAAACTCATCCTCTGGTTTTCAAAAATACAACACACACGATTTTTGCAAGTTAGATTGAGCTTTCCAAAGAGTTTTTTAAAGGGAAAAAAGTATTGATTCTTGCATTTGCCAAAACAAGCTTCGAATTGAATCAAAATTGCAATCTGTCTTGATGATAACGTCATTGTTCAGCAAGTTCTTCATTTTATCCCTTTGATGCTTAGATTTGCTGAGGCTATCCATTGTTTTAAATTGTAAGTAGATGAAGTGGTCTCGGTAAGATAACACATCAAAAAAGAACACATCACCTGTATTGCATCAAGAACAAATCAAACAATAGCTTTCGAAGTCTACAAAGATCAAGCTCGAAGAACGAAGACATATGTCATGTCTAATGCATTAGTTTGATCTTTGGTGTGTAGGTTACTCTCGTTCAATCTCAACACTAAAACTCTGAAAATTGCAAAGTCTTCAAAATCACTTCAATATAGTATTTCATTTTGAAAAAATATTTTCCGAAAGGTTTTAATTATAATTTCAATGAGTTTTGAATTATTTAAAAGTTTTTAATCTTGTACCAAAAATATTTTGAGTCAATAGAATGGTTCTTGAGTGTCAGAATATAAATTTTTCAAAATTAAGGCTATCCAGCAGTTTGGCAAAATTTTTCAGAAGGCACCAGCGCACTATCCGTGTTGATAGCACCTTGATAGGGTTCTATAATAAAACAATGGTATTTCTGGAAAATT
>JAYMFD010002374.1:0-19491 GCA_035771175.1 Paratinospora sagittata | reverse complement strand
GACGTAGCAAAATAGCAAGAATAGAAGAATCATTTGGTCCAGATTTTCTGACTTACTGGCTTGAAAGTGAACCTCGAACATTTAACGAGGCTATAAGCTCTTCTAAAGGACCTTTGTGGAAAGAGGTCATTAAGAGCAAAATTGATTCTATCATGCAAAATCATACCTGGGAATTGGTGGATCTTCTTTCTGGATGTAAAACCCTAGGTTCCAAATTGATTTTCAAGAGGAAAATGAAAGCAAATGGATCAATTGATAAATACAAGGCTGTTACAAATCAAATTTTCATTTAATAAATTTTCCAACAATTTCCCACATGAATGAAAATTGACTATAACAACAGACACTAGACCTTCTCGTTGTCTATAACCTTTTAATACAAGTCTTGCCTTGTATTTATCAATTAATCCATCTGCTTTCATTTTTATCTTGAAAATCCATTTGGAACCTATGGTTTTACATCCAGGAGGAAGATCCACCAATTCTCAGGTATGATTTTGCATGATAAAATCTATTTTGCTCTTAATGGCTTTTTTCCACAAAGGTCCTTCCGAAGAGCTTATAGCCTCGTTAAATGTTCGAGGTTCACTTTCAAGCAAGTAAGTCAGAAAATCTGGACCAAATGATTTTTCTATTTTTGCTTTTTTGCTACGTCGTGGTTCGTCAGTTATTTCATTATCGTGCTCTTGGTCTTGACTATTCTCAGTAATAGTCTCGAGCGTTCGTTTTGACGAACTTGTCTTTTCCTTGGATTTACAAGGGAATACATGTTCAAAGAACGATGCATTTCTAGATTCAATTATCATATTTTTTGTGAATGTATGATATTTTAGACTCATGCACAAGAAATCGATAAGAAATCGATTACTTCTCATCGTCGTAATCTTGCTATTGAGTTAATTCTCAAATTCATTTTTATAGAGAATGAATTTCTTTATAGCTTCGCCCTTGCTTTTTAGGAGATACACATAACAGTATTTGGTGCTATCATCGAAAAAAGTAATAAAATACTTATTGCCTCCCCTTGTTTGTACAAATTTTAAATCACATATATCACTGTGAATTAAATCAAGGGGTTTAGTGTTTCTTTCAACACTTTTAAATGATGACCTTGTTAATTTTGCTTCAACACAAGTTTCACACTTATGTTTTGAATCAATTTGGAAAGCTAAGTTAATTAATCTACACAAAGTATCATAATTAACGTGTCATAGTCTACCATGCCACAAATTGGAAGACTCAAGCAAATAAATAAAAGAGCTAGCGCTAGCTTTATTCATTTTTGGCTTAATAGTCATTACATAAAGCTTAAAAAGCCCATTACTCACATATCCCTTTCCTACAAAGATTCTGCTTCTAGATAGTACAACTTTATATTACTCAAAAGCCAGACGGAATCCATGCTTATTCAGTAGTGAACCAGACACTCAGTTATTTCAGATTTCCAGCACATACAAGACGTTGTTTAGAGTCAACTCTTTTCCAGAGGTCATCTTCAAGATAACTTTGCCTTGGCCCTTGATCTCAGACCTAACAAAGTTTCCTATGAAAAACATCTCCCCATTTTCACTTGGGTCGAAGGAAGTGAACATTCCTTTGTCAGAGCATGCATGTTGAGTTGCACCGGTGTCAATCCACCATTTGTTTGGGTTCGACCCAACTAGGTTCACTTCGGAAACGATAGCAGATAGGTTTATCTAAGAAACATCGTGAATGATGTCGCCCACCACATTAGCTTCTTTGTTTTTATTTTACTTTGACAACCTACATTGACACCCGTTTTGTCACAATTGAAGCATTTTCCTTGAAATTTTGGTTTCTTGGAAATACCTCATTTAGGTCGTAGTTTGGACCCTTGGCCGGACTTGTTCTTCTTGGCTTTGAAACTCTTAGCATGTTCTACAACATTTGCCTTGGCCACTGCAGTAACCCCATTTTTCTCAGATCCTCTATTGTCTTCTTCAATACGAAGTCTAACAATCAGATCTTCAATGTTCATCTCATTTCTCTTATGCTTAAGGTAGTTTTTGAAATCTTTCCATGCAGGTGGTAGCTTCTCAATAATAGCAGCTACTTGGAAGGTTTCACTCAATATCATCCCCTCAGCATGAATCTCGTGCACGATCACTTGGACTTGATTGATCACAGTTTTGGAGTCGACCATTTTATAATTTAAGAAGCGGCCCACCACAAAATTTTTGGACCCAGCATCCTCAGCTTTATACTTTCGGTCTAGAGACTCTGTGGCGACCCCGCACCCCGGACCACCAACCCCGCAGGGAATGGCATGCGGAATGCCGAGGCGAGACGCCTGGCGTAGGCATCTTCGACCACTCCTCAACTCCTATGAGGTGGTTGAGACCCTACGAGCCTTATCTCAAACAACGACATAATGTCAAAAGGTACTAAAAAAAACTACTCACCGTATTAATCATCAAAGATAAGAGATAATCCATAAAAATGAACCATAAATAAAATCATAATCCCTACAGTCCATTAAAATTGACATACACATAAAGTCCAAAATTGTGGGTACAAATAAAAACTGTCATATGCCCACATGGTCTATCTAACAAGTCCCAACTCACCCATACTACAATGTGGTAAGTGTTATAATTACATAATCCAAAATATAATACTTCATAATTTAAAACACAGTTCAATCAAAATGCTTCTCAACTCACATCGAGGCCTTGGATTCTCTCGCAGGCAAGGCCCTCAAGATATGACTGCTCCTTTGCCCTTATTCGGGACAGAAGGACCTGAAAGAGGAAAATGAGGGTGAGCCAAAGGTGCCCAGTGAATAGAATTCAAATATGCTATCAATACTCATCAATAAATATCATGTATGCATGTCAATGTGTAGCATGATTAAAAGCTCATAACATATAGATATCAAGCATTTATAATAAGTTCAATGCAAGTAAAAGCTTATCAATTTGGATCCACATTCCACATGCATTGGGTTACTAGTGCACGTCTATTTCACCGTACCGTTGATCCCAATCATGTTTTATTTGGGGTTACTAGTGCACGTCTATTTCACCGTACCGTTGACCCCAATTATTTCCTTTCCTAAAACCCTCCTATGACAAGGTTAAGTCCCCCTATTAGCCAGATAGATGGGCCCAACCAAAGTCATAAGGTTTTCTCAAATCAATGCATCATTCAAAACATTAGAACACATTCATGCTTTCAACATACAATATATATAAGTGATATGATGACATAAAAGATATAATCATAAATGAAGTCTACTCACAACCAAGCCTCGCGAGAGTATTTAACCACATACGACCACCAAACCGAATCAACCCAATCAAGATCCTGAAACATTTATCAATATCCTACCATACATCAATTTCTATGCTCAATCACATAGACATTACACATCAACCATAAATCAGCCCACATATAGACAATAGGCCTAAATCCCATCTAATCCCATCATTCAACTCAAATCACATGACTTAGGCCTCTAATGCATAGTTCTCATACATAAACCATTCTATTAATCAAAAATACTGATTTTCAATTCCTTAGGCATAAACATGCCCAAATTGGGTCACTTGATCACAAGTAGGCCTAACCCAAGATATGGTCACAACCACCAAATCAGTAGCATAATCAACCCTAGTCATGCTTAATTAAACATAAGTTGCATTGAAGTATGTGAAGAAACAAACCTTCTGTCCAAATATCAGCCCAATCAAACGGTGGACCGAAAAGATAAGAATCTTTGATGAACAAGTCTCTAATCAGACAATTTCTCCTTTCCTGCTGCAAATACTCAAACTCAGATGATTATATCACACAACATACCTAACTCATAAACATCTTCACCGTTTAGAATGCAGAAATATCAGTTTTAAACTACATACCCAAATTTGATATCCATCCAACGGTAGATTGAGGAGATCTATAAGTTTGAGCGAAATGGCGAGAAATCCAGACTTTCCGACCAGCTTTGTTTGAGAGGTTAGATCTCTTAGACTAAACCTCTAATCAAGATCTCCACCGTTTAGAATGCAGAAATATCGGTTTTAAACTACATACCCAAATTTGATATCCATCCAACGTTATATTGAGGAGATCTATAAGTTTGAACAAAACGGCGCGAGAAATCCAGACTTTCCGACCAGCTTAATTTGAGAGGTTAGATCTCTTAGAAGAAACCTCAAATCAAGATCTCCACCGTTCAGAACGCAGAACCATAAGCTACGAACTTTCTGACAAAATTTGAGCTTAATCTGACCATATATCCCGAAGATCCAGATGAAAACGTCGCAGAGATCTTCCTTCTGCAACTCCCTCTTTCTTTCTCTTCTTCTTTCCTTTCTCTTATTTTCTTTTATTTTTTTTCCTTTCTCTCCACTCACCTCTCTTTCTAGCACTTCCTTGATTTCCTCCACTCACCTCACTTTCTAGCACATTCTTGGAGAAGAGAAGTGGGCATGGGACACTTGTCCACTTTCATGCACCAACCTTCACATGTGTTGGTCTCATACTACCCATACCAACCACATGTACTTTAACCAATCTCATGCTTCCATGTATTTTAAATGTCCAATCCATTTAATACACCAAATTTTCATTCTCATTTATCCTTTTATTCAATCAATCCTAACCCATATCAATTCATGGTTTAATGGACCCATGCATAAATAATAACATATGCATTATACTTTAATTTAACATGACCCATATACAATTTATAATACACATATTTATATACATTATCAAGCATCAACTATACAAACATTAAACAACCATCAAACAAACACCAACCATATCAAGGCAACACATAGAGTTTGGCCAAAGTGCAATTGGGTTATGGGCTAGATGAAATAATTTTTGGGGCGTCACAAACTCCCACACTCACGACCCTCTCCGTAGGGTGATGTCATGACCGTCATAAAATACTATATACACCAATCATAAACGTATACGATACCCTGTCAGCCTCGTCCTTTAAGACAATATGTCAAAATCACTAAAAATTTTGGCAGAACCTTCCTATAAATCTGAGGTTCTACACATTTGATAATCTCATCGAATCCACAAAATAAAATCCACAAACATTCAACATAAGAGTCAACATCATTCATATAAACCAAATCTCAAAACACATCCATCACTATATACATGAACATGTATCATTGTTATTACATAAACTACATATGAGTCACATTGATCTCATATCCATAAAACCACGAGACTTATATACATATTGAGTCTCCAAAACTTTAGACATTTATACAACTAACTACCGTCTTAACATATCATAGTAACGTTATATACATAAACGAATACCAAAATCAAAAGTCTAGACCTATCTCCCTGCACACATACTTACATTAGCAAATAACAGGCTCAGATCACTTCTCTGGAGCCTTGCCCTTGCCTTTGTAATCTATACCTGTAATAAAAAAGGAGAGGGTGAGCTACAACAAGCCCAATGAGTAAACTATCTATGGCATTACATATGTATTTATACAAAATCATGGCATGTATCATGTTATAAATCTCATATGCAATTAACATGTAACTTTTTATACATGATTCAAATATGTTTTTCGCCACTCTATACATATCATACAATGCATAAATAACAAAACCTCACATATGGTACATGAGCTCATCATCATCTTTTTTATGCACATCAAAGGATAGATGCCTCACCTGACCAATCACTCCGATCATTCCTAAGGGCTTGATCTATAAGTTATCTTCTTACAGATTCTCCCTTATATTAGAAATGATCTCATGCCTTTCTTACATAAAGAAGCCTAGGCACATTCGGATTTAAAACAAAGAGTTTAATGCATTTTCTTACCAATGCAACATGTAGCAATCAAACATGCTTCAATTTCATAAAACATAGTTTATATAATACAATGCCACACATAAAGACCAAAGATAAGTAATACTCACAAATTTCAGGATTTGACTAAGTTCCAAAGTCTCTACACTTAGCTAAAATCATCAACTTTTACAGCACAACAAGACAATTGTGTGCAACACCAACAAAATTCACAACTCCTAGCCAATTGTACAGCATAAACACCCTTCTTACTTGCCGTCCAATTCTCAATTCATCATCATTCTTCCACAAAACTCTGCAATTCAATATTGCAATTCATCCATCATCAATTCCCAATCATAAAAACATATAAAAAACAGATCATATACCATTGAAATGCACCTCCAAACCCTCAGCTATTTCATCACAACTGGGTTGGGGAATTTATCATTTCAACTATGGAACATAGTAAATTCATCTTCAATTAACTTAAAAATGAGTAAGGGATTGATTACCTATGAGTTTACCCAGCAAAATCTACAATTTCAGCTCAAAACCCACATCTAACAACATCTGGAAAAACATGTTCCAACCATGGAAAATCAGTCCATTTATCACCAAATGAACCACAAACAACTATGAATTATTTACCCAAGATTTCTTCCAGCAATTCATTCAATTTCTAGCTGAAACCCTTTTTTTCCAGCTTGCAATCTAGCCATGGAAATCACATGCATGTCATATATGTTATACAAGTTGAAGAGAGGAACAAGAATCTGTAAGTTTTAAACCTAAAAACTAAGATTCTCACCTTAGAATTTGATCTCCAAGCTTAAACCCCTTCTTCCTCCTTGTTGCTCTAGACTTCTCTAACCTTAGCTAGCTCAAAATGAGCTCAAATGGCCGAGACACTTGGCTTTAACATGCACAAGCTGCCACACCGACATTTTAAAAAAATGCCAGGCCCACCGAGGAGCGCTCTTCTCGCCTGCACATAAAACATATTTCTAGAAATCCCGTGAGGAGCACGCTTCTCTTTTACCAAAAGTGCGCTTTTTGCCTGAGGAGCGTGCTTCTCCCTTTAGGGAGCGCGCTCCTTGCACCCAAATTCGAAATTTTACTAAGTGTTGGGCGATTTATGATACAACTAGCCTCTTACGGTACCAATAGCCCTACAATACTTGTATTTTCTCTATTTTAAGGTCATGTACATATGTATACGCGTACAAATATGCCTGACAATAAATGTTAGTCAACGTACAAGTTTAACTCGTACATACGGGGCGTTACACCCACGGTTCCTTTGTTGTCTTCTTTTTACTATACACGCTGTATAGGGAATCGATGAGACCATTCATCACACAATTTTGACACAGGAAATCAGAATGCTTCCAAGCATCAATGGCACTGATGACTTGGATATCATGCTCATAATCTTCTTTGTGCTTTGGTGCATCTTCAGTCAAGAATCTCACAAGATTCAAGGTGGTCAAATAGAATAACATCTTTTGTTGACACCTCTTGAAATTCAGTCCACTGAATTTCTCTGACTTTTTGCTATGATTAATAGTATGTGTTGTCGGTACAGTCGTAGGAGTTGGCACTTGAACCAAGGAAGGGTTTGACACTTGGGTCACAACAGTATTCATTCTGTTCACGACAGAGTCACTTGCCATTTCAAATTCAACAGAGCATAGGTTGAGTAAGATGGAACTGAGGCCTGTGTAACACACAGTGTCCTTAAAACAGGTTCGCCCCTCACGTTGGTGCAAGAGGTAGATTAGCGTCTGTCTCCCAAGATACAACGGTAGATAAGCAGCTGACTAGCACCTCACCACTACTTGGGCAAATTGAGCTTTGCAGAAGACTATCACCATAGACTAACACACCTCATAACCGAAAAGAAGAACTAGAGTGGAAGAAGAGAATTCCAGAAGTAATAGAAAACTCTGAGAATTTGTGTGTTCAAAATGAGGGAAGGCACCCCCTTTTATACTAGTAGAAGGGGGTGGTGCTCTTAATGTCCTTATTAAGAGTACTAAATAACCTCAAATGTTACGAATTAAATTGAATTAAAACCATATAACGGTTTTTCCAATTTAATTCGAATTTAAAACTCAATTAAATTATTTAACTGTTACTAACTTTAATTCAATTTAAAACATATGATAGTTTTTCTAATTTAATTTGAATTTAAAACTCAATTAAATTTAAACCGTTACAAATCTAATGGTGTGTTGGTCTGTGATGATAATTTTCTGCAAAACTCAGTTCGCTCGAGTAGTGACGAGGTGCTAGTCAACTACTCATCTATCGTTGTATCTTGGGAGATAGACACCGATCTACATCTTGCACCAACATGAGGGGCGAATTTGTTTTAAGGTTACTATGTGTTACACAGACCTCAGTTCCATCTTGCTCAACCTTTGCTTTGCTGAATTTGGTTTATTTCTACACTTGTTTTGTTATTGGTTATAAGCATATTATTGTTTGAGTTTTATTGTTTATGTTAATATTATTTTAGTTATTTATTTATTTGTCCTTACATTATTGCTAACACTCCTCCTATCTCATACTCCTTGCATTGATCTTGCTTCCCAAGTCTTGAAATATTTCTTTTTTGGATCTTCCAATGTCAATAGATGCACTACTGAGTCCGAATAAGGCATGCCAAGAATTGCAGCCAACTTTCTTTTTTGGTCCTCTCCGACCTTCTTATTGAACATTATATTGCAGTTCTTTGGGTTCAAAAGCTGCCTAGAAGCTTGGAGGTATTGATTAATGGCCTTGGCCAATCCTTAAAAATCATGAAGTGTAGCCCGACAGAACAAAAGTGCATCATCTGCAAAAAATAAGTGAGATAAATGTGGCCCATTACAAGAAAATGAGAACCCTTTAAAAGATTGGTCGCTTTGGGCTTTTGACCTGATTGCCCTAAAAAAATAAAAAAAATTTACAAATGCCATCAAAACGTAAATAATAACTTCTTTGCCCTACTTTGACTATTCAACGCCCAGTCAACCGACACACAAACGCCACGGGGCGGGGGGCTGAAGATGTTAAGAAGGCGTCTTTCGAAATATCAAAACTCTCTCGAAATCTCTCATGAGCTTAGCAAGAACCTCCGTGCTTCAGATCCAACCAAAAAATGAAGAAGATGAACTCCAACTCAGATCAAAATCACATCTAAAAACAATGAACATCTCGATTTCTTCCGCGCTCGATTTCTTCACTGTTACTGTTTCCTTCTGTGCGTCTGTACTCACCCCTTGTACTCCTAATAAATTAAATTCAATTGTGCTCAAGTCGATCAGTCAGTCACTAATATAAAAGCATGATGAACTTAAAAGTCTAAGGTCTCGAGTTTAATGTTACCTCTTTGTTTTTCTTCTCGATCGGATTGTCTTCCGGTTTCTTCTCACCACCACCTGATCCTTCTTTATTGTTCTTCTTGGGTTGTGGTGAAATGAGTTCGACCTTCTTCTTGATCTTCGATTCCAACCACTCTTTAAGCTTCATCAGATTGACTTTTCCCACCACTGTTATTTTGTTTGTTGTGATATCTCTCGTTACTTTCTCCACACCTGCAATCATACAACCGTAATGTAATTTAACCAAAAGCGCGTAACAGTTCCAAAGAATCAAACGTGAAGCAAATATAGAATCAATGCCGCCATGGATGAACTTGAACGCACGCTAAAATAAGAGACCGTAAACGAAACAAAGAAAGATGAAACGGTCTTATCTCTTGCACTCCATTTTAGGGTTTAGAAACTTCCTTTTTAAAATTAAAAAAAGAAAAAAAAAAGGTAAAAGTAATGAATCTCCAAAAAAGGGAAATAGAATTGGGAATCGAATCGCAGTTCAGATCCTTTCTAAAAAATATAAAATTGGTGGAAACACAAAAATAGAAACGAGATAGAATCTTCCGAATCAACGAATAGTATTCCAAAAAAAAATTTTAAATTAAGAGAAATTAAACCAAATAGATAATACCAATAGAATGGAAAATTAGAAAGTATAAACCCTTTCCGGTGATTTTAACTTCGAAACGCTTGATTGGTCGAGAAAAAAAAATTAAAGGGAAGGCGTCTTTTAGGAAGATGCCTTCCCTTAATCCCTTAAATATTTTTATTTTTGTTAGGGAAGGCGTGTTTTGAAAAAACGCTTTTCCTACAAAAAAAAATGACTAAGGAAGGCGTCTTTTATAACAACTCCAACTCCACCGCCCATGTGGCACCTATGTGTCAGCTGACTGGGTGTTAAATAGTAAAACTAGGGCAAAACAGTCATTATTTAGGTTTGAATGATATTTGTGAAATTTTTTTATTTTTTAAGGGCAATCAGGTCAAAAGCCCCATAGCTTTGGATAATAAGAATGGGAAAGCTTCAGCTTATAAATAAGTAAGGAGAGATTGGGTCTCCTTGGTGAAGCCCCCGTGCCGGGAAAATCATTCTAGCAAACCTCCATTGATCTTAACTTGGTAAGACACAATAGAAATGTATAGATGAATCCAAGTTCTCCATTTTTGTGAGAAGCCCTTTTTGAATAAAATGAAGTCTATAAATGGTCGTTCAACCCTATCCCAGGCTTTAGACATGAGCCTCTATGTTGTGAGTACAACAACTATATAATCATTGATTTTCTCTAATTTTTTTTTTGATATAAAAACAATATTATATACCCAATACCCTTCCCACCCAGTACGTGGGTATCCACCCCTTTGGGACAAATAATCTCACACCAACGAGACCATGATTGAGGGGGAAATCAAACTCAAAACTATCGGTCCCCACATTTTTATCTAAAATAATGATTTAATGAGTGTCTTAAAGTAATACAATCAAATTAATGGAATCAATTTAAAATTATTTTTATTATTTAACTCAAATTGCATAAAAATGTTTAATACCTTAAATACACTCGTTGGTTCAATTCTCTATCAAAGTTTTTTTCTTTTTTCTCTGAGATATTTATAATGTATAGTTGCATTAATATTAATAATAAAAAATTGGACACAGTAAAATAATAGAAAATTTATAATGTATAGTTATATTAGAAACAATAAAAAATGAGTAACAATAAATTAATAATAATAAAAAAATGTAATTCTTCTTTGTCGGGAGAAGGATAAAAGTTCTTTATAGTCTTAGTACAAAGTACCCCATTTCTAGAGTTTATATTACAAACTCTGCCATTAGACTCTATAACTGTATTTCCTTTAGTAAGAGGAGAGTTGGCATAGTAACAATTTTTTTTTTTTTTTGTGATATCCCTACATCTCAATAATAAATAGAAGAGGAAGGAGAAGACTCCTCAAAAACAATAACAACAATTATGGGGGGAACTTCCTCTATCCATACATGAGAAAAAGGGGAACATAACCCAAATCTGCTAAGACAATCAACAACTCTATTGCATTCTCGCGGCATTGCTAATAAAGATACCTCCTGCCAATGGTTCAATAAACTTTTGCAATCCTCCACCAGTTCACCAACCTCAGTATTGATGTGAGTACTTCTGTTGAGCTCGTCAATCATGCTTGTGGAATTACTCTCTACTATATCAACGGGTACTCCAGTCTCAATAGCAAACTCCAGCCTCATTCTCAATGCACATAACTCAGCGGCTAATGCATGGAGACCCCCCATCTCATATGACACCTTTGCCACCACTATATTACCAAGGTAGTCTCTAACAACCGTGCCCGTACCAACTGCACCCTTCTCATCCAAACATGTGTCAACATTCATTTTCAACTTGTTTTGGGAAGGAGGTTGCCAATTGAGATTTCTAGATGCTCTTGCAATTTCCTGAGATTCGGAGTATTGTTGAAATTCCACTAGATAAGATAAAGCTCGTGTAGCCACCCCTCCAATATCATCCACTTTCCCTTTTATAACAACCTTGTTTCTATCATTCCATGACGCCCATGTGATGATCATGAGAATTTCCAAATCTTTCTTGTTTGCTTCCAATACAACATCTGATAAGTTCCCATCTACAAGCCACGATACCAACCTTCTATCTTTGAGCATAAGAGCAACACGAGTCCACAATTCCTTAGCTCTCTTACATCTTGCAATAGCATGAACAAATGATTCAACTTTTTTTTGGCATAAACTACATAAGTCATCATCAATGATCCTCCTTATCCTCAAGTTATCCTTTGTAGGGATGATGTTGTGGACTAACTTCCAGAATAAAACTTTAACTTTTGGGGAAGGCATGTGTTCCATACTTTGCACCAGAATTTTTTTGCACCCCCATAGTTAGAGCTTTCCCTATTTCTAGTGTTTTCAAGAGCCACCCTATACCCACTTTTAATTGAGTATTGTCCATTTTTGGTATAGTGCCACACCACTGTATCTGAAGGGCCTCTTCTACTTAATGGTATCTTCTCAATCTCTTCAACATCAATAGGAAAATGATGTTCACGTAGTTTTTTCACATTCCAACACTGCCCAACCGAAATGAAAGATGATACTGGGCAATTAAGAACCATAGAAGAAGGAAATATCAATCGAAAAGAAGAAGGCCGAAGTAACCAGGGGTCTCTAAACATATGAAACTCTCGCCCATCCCCAATTCTCCACCTACTTCCTTTCTCAAGGAGTTCTCTGCCCCGCAAAATATTTTCCCATATCTACGAAGCTCCACACTTGAGATTTGCTTTCCAGAAGGTCGTGTTTGGGAAGTATTTTCCTTTCAAACTCTGTGCTAGTAAATTGTTCTGATTGCTTTGAATTCTCCACCCTTGTTTTGCCAGAAGGGCTTGGTTGAATAATTCCAACTCTCTAAAGCCCAGACCCCCAACTTCTTTAGCTTTACAGAGCATGCCCCATCTTTTCCAATAGATTCACTTCTGCCCATTAGCTTAACCCCCACCAGAACCGAGCTAGGATTGAATTCATTTGCTTGCACAGAGTTCTTGGGATTCTAAAATAACTCATTGGAAAAATAGACTGGGCCTGAGCAACAACCTTTATGAAAACTTCTTCCCCCCCCATGAGAACAATTTTGATTTCCATTGTTGTGTAGTCTTCCACAACTTTTCCTTCACAAATTGGAACATTCTTTTCGTGCTTCGGTAGCCAAGGGAGGGAAGACCTAAGTACATTGGTTGATGTGCCCTATTCTGAATTCCCAATCTTCTAGAAAACCAGCTTCTTACTTCCTCATTCACATTAGAGCTAAAGAAAAAAGAAGATTTGTTTAAATTCACTTTTTGCTCCGATGCATCTTCATATGTCCTCAATGCTGATTGAACTGCATAGCTGTTTGGAGAATTTGCTCTGCACATAATCAAAACATCATCAACAAATAACAAATGAGTCAGCCTAGGGCTGCCTCGTGCTAATCTAGGTCCTTCTAAAATTCCTGTTCTTTCCGCTTGTCTAAAAATAGCCGATAGGCCTTCGGCACAAATCAAAAATAGGCATGGTGAAAGTGGGTCTCCTTGCCCTCAGGCCCTTTGAGGGTCTAATGTGGTCGTGGGCTTGACCATTAATAATAACAGATGAGGAGACAATACTCACACACCTCATTACTAATGCGGTCCAATGCAGTGAGAAGCCATTTTTAACATGATTTCTCTAAGGTAGGGTCATTCTTCCCGGTCATAGACTTTACTCATGTCCAATTTGATAGCTACGAAATCATTTGATCCTGACCTAAGGTTCTTTAGATAGTGCAAATGTTCGAAGGCCAATATTATGTTATCTGTAATCAACCTACCTTTCAAAAAAGCACATTAATTTTTAGAAATCACTAGGGGAAGGATTGATTTTAGATGATTAGCCATCTTTAGCCATAGTTTTATATGAGACGTTGCACAGGCTAATTGGTCTGTAGTCACTAGGGCTGGTAGGTTTTTTGACCTTTGGTATCAATGTAATGTAATATAGGTCTGATTAAATTTGCTAATGTTTCTATTTTCATTTAAACAGTACAGACAAGCATTACATATAGATCCCCCCAATATGTCCCAATATTTTTGATAAAATTGTGCAGTTAGACCATCAGGTCTAGGGCTTTTGAGGGGGGCCATTGAAAATAAAGCTTATTTTACCTCCCTAGCAGTGAAAGGAACACTTAGCTAATTGTTCATATCCTCTGATACCACTCGTTCCATCCCCGCCAAAGCATTCTCGGTCTTAACCATTGTCGGATCCATAGAAGAGAACATGTCATTAAAGTAATCGATCATAATCTAGCCCATCTTCTCTTTATCGCTTTCCCACACCCCTGCAACATTCTTCAGCCATCTAATCTGATTAGTTTTTTGTCTTGCCTTGGATTTTGCATAATCTGGCATAGTAACAATTGCACCATTGGTGGTTGCACCAAAACCGCATCCCGGCCATAAACTCTATTACTTTCTTTCATTTATTAGAAGGGGACGTGGTGTAGCATGAATTGGCGATCGTGACAGTTGCACGATTGCACCAAAATTGCGCCCCCTTTCTAATAGGCACATAAATGATAGTTGAGAACTAGTTTAATATAAACAATTAAATAATATTCATTCATTTTGAAAGAAGGGGAATTAAGGGGATTGACAAAGGCGCCTGAGGGAGTAATTTAAAATCTAGTGTTTTAATCTTATCTAATCCCTTTTTAGTGGAAAGAACAACGCATAAAAGCAACATAAATCTTTTCTAACATTTTTACAACTATCTTTTCTTAGGGCCAACACATTCATCAATTCCTACAAATTATAAAACAAAACAATGGTTTATACTTCTCATTTATGAATATATATATATATATATATATATATATATATATATCTAAAACCTCCTGAACCAGAACCACAACAATTCAATGCTTATACAACACATATATCTATACTATATATAATAAAAATACCCATTTTATGGCTAATACTGAAATTGTCCCTTCTCAACATATTTAAAATTTTGTTTTTCATTCTGTTATAACAATAAACTAAGGGGGACTTTTTTTTTTTTTTTTAACAAACGAAAGTTCATCTTTTCCATCCCCAAATCTTTCTTCTTCTTCTTTATCTTATTCACTATCGAGGCTTACGATTTCCATATTGTCCACATGGCTTTACAAGAAGTAAGATTTTGTACAAACTGTTTCTTTCCTTTAAAATCAAGAAATTTCCTTTAAACCCAACACCAAATTCACTCTATTTTTCTACTCTTTAACTACCATCCAATCATTTTTGTAACAGAGATTTTTTGGTTACAGTTTCACCAGTATCAAATGGTTAGGAAAGCTTTACCGTCTACAATTGTTGAGCACTGGAGATCCAAAGGATGAAGATTTTAATTTCTCAAAATTAAGAATTAGGCTCACGAGGCAGGCCTTTGATTTTTACTGTTATTTTTGGTAATTTTTCTCCTGCAAAATCCCTCTTTATATCTTTGAATTTTTCCACTTTAGGGTTTCTTTTTTAAAATTTTTCTGATTTATTTCTAATTAATCAGAGAACACAGTGGCGGTGGTTGTAGTAGTGGTAGGAGCCTAGAATCATATATATATATATATATTTTGATGAAAAAGTGGTTTTTGAGACTATGGACACCATGGCTAGCACCAAGAGAGCAAGCAAGATCACAAATTTTCATGGATGGGAAGAAAAGGGAGGAAAAAAAAAAATTCTCTCCCATATGTTCTTATTTTTTTCTTTTGTCTCTCGTGAGATGTTGGATAAGGCATTACTTTGAGATGTATTGTTATTTCTTTCTTTAATTATTTTTGTAAAATTTTAATTGTGAAATATGCCTCTCCCATATGTTATTTCCATTCTTTTTCTTTATCATCTCTTCGTATGTTGGATTAGGGTTGGTAAGAGAGATTATTTATCAAGACATTACTTTTCGATGCAATGTTATCTATTTCTTTAATTATATTGTAAATTTTTTTAATTTTTATTGTTTACTACTTCTTTAATTTTATTGTTTAAATTTTAATTGCGAAATAGGCCTATGCCATATGTTATTCCCAATTTTTTACCTTAATGTTTACTACTTCTTTATTATTTATTAAAATTTCCAATAATTATTCTAAACTTTTAAATTTTTTATTTAAACAGTGAAGCCAATTATGGCTAAAACCCAGACCTTCAATCTCTACTATTAATCCCTTTTTCTTTGAAAAAAAAAAAACTCTACCATTAATACAAATCTAAAACGTTACCTAACAACTCAATAACATTATCCCATGTACCAAAATCTCAACAACTCACCTAATTTGGCTCAATATCTTCGCTAAATTGAAATTAAAACCATGCTTTTTAAACAATTGAAAAAGATAGACAATCAACGGTTCTATAAAAATTCAACCCCTTCCACTACTCAATATCATTTTTTTCTCTTATCCATAGCACACAGCATTCACAATTTCTCATTCACAATTTCTCATTCTCTATATTGAAAAAGACTTAATAAAAGTGTTGTCCGCGTGGAACGCATGTGTTGTTCACTAGTATATATATATATATATATATATATATATATATATATATATGTCTAAAACACCTTTGGCACTGTACAAGGCCTGTTTCGACAATTTTGTGCAAAATCTCCTTAAAAAAAGTAAACAACACAAATTAAGCATTAAAATAACATTTTTCAGGTAAAATCACCGACCCAAACCGTTTTCGGTACAACACATTGTCTGCCTAAAGAAATTCATGCGAAATCTCTAAAGCATAAAAAATACAAAATAAGTTGTTAAAGTCAAAGACACCATTTCTCTAAAATTTCTCTAAAATTTTTTAGGGTCAAGTCAACCGGTATGGCAAAACTCAACCCGTCAGCACCCTCGATCTTACTTGAGATGATCCCATCTAGTTGGTCATCTAAGTTAAATAGTGGTCCCCTGAGTTTCCTTAAAAGTTAAACAGTTAAATTTCAGCCTAAAAAAATGATTATTAAAGAAACAAATATTGTCAATGAAAATAACACAACATCCAATACCTTATTAATTGGGCAATCAGTCTGCAAAAAGAGCCTTAGAATCCCTCCAAGGCGTAACTTGGTCCTCCTAGGATCAAGACAACTACTGTAGAAAAAGAAAATAATTTTTATAAAAAAGAAAAAATAGTCAACAAAAAAGAATAAAATGAAAAATATTGGAACACCGACCTTATAATCCCCTTCATAACAGTATGTTGAAGGTAACTAGAGCAGCAGATAGGCATAACCAATACTCCAATTTATAGTTAACTTGATAACCCAATTTTCGCAACAATATTGCTATGTCGAATGCGATATGGACATAGAGCACAACGACCAAAATTTTTTGGTCCAGTTGATACGAACTTGAAATGAAACAATTTTAAATTAGACAAAAATATAAAATGCTAAAGAGGACTAACATTGCACAAAAAATTTGATTTTGGCCCCTTGGGTTAAATTGCAATACAAATTTATAAAAATAATGTTTTTACACCAACCCAAACCGCCTTCCGCATTACACAAGGCCTGCTTCAACAATTTCGTGCAATCTCTCTAAAAACGTTAAAAAAAAAAATTAAGCATTAAAATAACATTTTTATTTTGACAAATCCACTAACCCAAACCACCTTCGGCACTGCACAGGCCTGCATCGACAATTTCATGCGATTTCTCTAAAAACGTAAAAAACACAAATTAAGTATTAAAATAACATTTTTTAGGCTAAATCGATGACAAAAAACACAAATTTCCACGCAAAGTAGAAATTTTGCTTCAATTCACAATTTGAGAATATTCTTATTTCATATCTGAGGTGCTTGAGTGTCAGAGCTGATTCGAAGCTTTGGTTCTACGAATTTATTTATGTAAATACCAGTAAACGGCACGTGCGTTATTGCACGTGGACAACACTTTTCTTCAACCTTTTTCAATATAGAGAATGAGAAATTGTGAATGAGAAATTGTGAATGTTGTGTGCTTGTGATAGATAAGAGAAAAAATTGATATTGAGTAGTGGAAGGGGTTGAGTTTTTATAGATGGTTGAAACTGTTGATTGTCTATCTTTTCCAATTGTTTAAAAATCATGGTGCAAAAACGGTGGCGTCACGTGGATTCGGAGATGCTAATTGGTCATTATAGAGAAGGCTCATTATAGAGAAGGCGTCTTTCAGAAAGAAGCCTTCCACAAATTTTTTTTTTTGTATAGAAGGAGTCTTTTCAAAAGTCGCATTCTATACAAAATATATATATATATATATATATTGTATAGAAGGCATCTTTTCAAAAGATATTTTCCATACAACATTTTTTTTTTGTACTTCTTTCAATCATTTGAGCGGGACCATGGGCTTTTTTCTTACTTGACCACTTTGAGCGTGTCCCAATACCCTCCCTTGAGCCTTAGGAGGCGACAGAACCAAGTTTTCATGCCCGGTTTAATTTTTGGACCTTCATCCGGAATTCAAATTATTAAGAAAAACTGAAAATTTTAGTAAACAATTTGGCCTCTCCGAGGCCAAACCACAGGGTTTTTTTTTACCGAACAACTTTGAGAGCATCCCATTACCCTCCCACGAACCCCTGGAGGCAACGAAACCCCGTTCCGATGCCTGATTGAATTTTTGGACCCCCCTCCGAAATTGAAATTATTAAGAAAAACCGAAGATTTTAGTAAACTGTTCGGCCTCACTGAGGCCCAACCACGGATATTTTTTTTACCGGACCACTTTGAGTGCGTTCCAATACCCTCCCAAGAACCCCCGGAGGTGAGGGAACCCTGTTCCGATGCCCAGTTGAATTTTTGGACCCCCCTCCGAAATTCAAGTTATTAAGAAAAATAAAAAATTTTAGTAAATTGTTCGGCCTCACCGAGGCAAACCACGGGGTTTTTTTTATCGGACCACTTTGAGCACGTCCCAATACCCTCCAACGAACCAACGGAGGTGAGGGAACCCCGTCCCCATGCCTAGTTGAATTTTTAGACCCTCCTCCAGAATTCCAGTTATTAAGAAAAACATAAGATTTTAGTAAACTGTACCACATAATTTTTTTTTACCGAACGACTTCCAGCGCATCCCAATACCCTATCACAAGCCCCCAAAGGCGAGGGAACCCTATTTCCATGCTCGGTTGAATTTTTGGACCCCCCTCCGGAATTCAAGTTATTAAGAAAAATCAAAGATTTTAGTAAACTGTTTAGTCTCACCGAGGCCAAACCATTGGGTTTTTTTTTTACCGGAGCACTTTGAGCTCATCCCAATACCCTCCCACAAGCCCCCAGAGGTGACAGAACCCCATTCCATGCCCGGTTGAATTTTTGGACCCCAATTCGGAATTCAAGTTATTAAGAAAAACTGAAGATTTTAGTAAACTATTCGGCCTCACCAAGGCCAAACCACGAGGCTTTTTTTTACCATACCACTTTGAGCCCATCCCAACACCCTCCCACGAACCCCGAGAGGCGACAAAACCCGTTCCGATGCCCGGTTGAATTTTTAGACCCCCCTCTGGAATTCAAGTTATTAAGAAAAACCGAAGATTTTAGTAGACTGTTCGGCCTCACTGAGGCCAAACCATGGGCTTTTTTTTACCAAACCACTTTGAGCACGTCTCAATACCCTCCCATGAACCCCCGGCTACAGAACCTCGTTCCGATGCCCGGTTGAATTTTTGGACCCCCTCCAAAATTCAAGTTATTAAGAAAAATCGAAGATTTTAGTAAATTGTTCGGCTTCACCGAGGCCAAGCCACAAGT